>VXAY01006712.1:79315-107198 GCA_013399855.1 Oxyruncus cristatus
AAAAAGGCCAGTGGCAAAGATTACAACTGAATGTCTGTGTCACAAGTGCAATGGTACCGCAAACCACTAATAATAATCCTAGAGAATACGGGAGGATAATAATACTTTCTACGCATTTCTTTTTGCTTTCCCTTTGTAGGCTGATGTCATCATTACAAATTGTCACTTCCTGGGATCACATTTAGCACGCTGGTGGTTTTGTTAGAGAGGTAATTCATGTAGTGGCAGAAGTTAATTGTTCTTTGGATTTGTCCTTCATTGTAGAATTTTATGAGTAAGTTTGTAAGTGAATTTGAACCTTTTCTGAGTCACTTGGGTTTGTGCCCCGGTGCTTCTAGCTTTATTCCCAGGTTAAAATCATCCATCTAATAAAAGTCTCTGCTTCCAGAATTAGCTTAGGGACACTAAGAAAAGCATTTGACACTGTAAAATGGAGAAGTAAAAGTACAGTAGAGGCAGCCTTAGGTTTCAGAAATGCTTTCATTGTACTATCGTCAGCTTTTCCAAAAGCTTCAGTAGCCTCTGGTGACCTGCCTCAAACAGTTCCATTACAAAGAATAATAGGTGAGGCCATCCTTTGTCTGTTGTCTTTCAACATGTGCTTAGGAAAATAGTAGAATGTCTCATCAGACAATAGAAAAGCAAGGAGAAGTACGAAGGAATGTTACCAATAGACAGTAGTGTAATTATTGGATGAGGATGGTACTGTTTATAATTCTGATTTTCTTGCAGTTGTCTTCAATCCCAGCAGCCTCATTTTCAGCAGGATCCAAACCTAGTGCTATTCAATAGTTTTCCCTGTAGTATACGAGGTAATTTACCATTTCAGTTGGCCTTGCAGTGTCTGAAATATTTAGGGGATTTGTGTGGTGACAGAAATAGATAAGATGTTTGAAGCAAATGGCTTAGCTCTGTTTAGGAAAATCTCCATGGGATGTAAGAGGATGCACTGATGTAATACAATTGGAGGTTTTACTAAAATTCTTTCTGAATAACATCTAAGGGTAAAAGTGTAGCCTATTCTCATTACAAAGTCATTCCTATCTCCTAACCCTCCCCCATAATATCCTTCCTGAATGAGTTAGAAACCTACCAGAGATGTAAATAATACAGCAACAATGAACAGAGAAATACTTTGAAAATATATTTCTTGTCTGTACATAGTTGTTTGTAGCAGTGAAAATCACTAATCTTCCAATCCTACAGTGTAAGCTAAAGCTTGAGGCACCTTCATAGAATCATAGGACTGTTTAGGTTGTAAAACATCTTTAAAATCATTGAGTCCAGCTCTTAACCCAGCACTGCCACCACTAAATCATATTCTTAAGTGCCACGTCTGCCATTGCTTAAAAAAATTGTCATAAGCAGCAGATCATCTGCTTGTTTATACCGTCTTTCTTTGTTGCTTAATCACAGCATACAAGTGAAAGTGAGAATCCTCACAGTCTATGCAGCACCACGTCCAAGCCCACCTATGTCTATGTGCAATTGTAAATATGAAGATGTCTGCATTCACTGATATTGAAACTGGGTTGCCCATACACGCGGGTAGAAGACTTTTATTGTGTAAAGCATTCAAAAAGCTAAGAAGTACCAAAGAACAAATGTCACCGGAACAACTTTAATTTGTTTTCTTGGTTATCCTTGCTTCAAAGGAAGCCGTTTGGGAATTCTTCTACACAATTTTGTTGTCACAAAACTCCTGTCTATCGAAACCAAGACACTCATGTACACATTCCAGTTTTGGCGAAGCTTTTCTTAAGTCCAGACTTAAGAACCTTTACGATTAGGAATTCAATTCAGGGCTGGTTTAGGCCAGTTTTGTAAACCTGGCTTGTTCCAGGAGGAGGCCCAAAATAAGCAACTTCTAGGTGACTTCCCAGGCCTGGTCATTATTTTGCTTCCTTATATTTCCTGTTTTTCTGCCCTGAGGCTGCAAGACCATGCTGCAGAAATGCAGAATGCTCGTAGCTGCAGCTGTAGTTAGTGGAAGATGAGCTTTGAAAATACAATGCTTAATAATCATAAGAAACAGGTTGTATACATTTGAAATTGCCTGCCAGCTCTGAATGTCTCTGCCTTGCTTCTTAACCCATGCAATGATTCATTAACATTTGTGTATCACATTGTCATTTGTTATCGCAGCACTGTTATGGTAAGCACCACAGGAAAGCCCTTGAGGAAATTTTATTTGGGTTTTTTTTTTTTTTTTCAGAGTAGGCTTGAATAGTGTTAAATGAATAACACATTAGGCAACAGTGTATTGAACAAGGAAAGAATTAAATATTAAAAACCTACAGGGCACTGTCTTTCCTAAGTAATTGAAAGAGTCAGAGGTCTTGTAAGCAGAAACCTCTGTGTGACTCTATCACCATACATGATGACAATACATATGAACCACAGAGGTTGAATTAAGGTTACTTTAAGGGAGCCTTAATGACGGGATTTCCTAAATCCTGGATGCTCAATGTTATTGTCTTTTAGAAGAACAGTATTAAGGTGGGCTTTTAATGGGTAATACGTATACAATCTATAGAGATATATATCTATACATACCAAATGTTTGATAGAGAGATTTTTGTGGGGATGAGCCTGGTTGACCTTGTTATTTCTAAATGGTAACTGGAACTACATTTCATTAATATGTTTAAGTACATTAATCTGTGCAGGAGCTGGAGAAACAATAATTTTGTAATTACCGTGTTTTCAAGGCCTACAATCCTGTTGAGGTAAGATCTTTCTTGTACACAAGCATAGTCCTTACCTAGCTCCAATGCCTTTCTATTGCCTGCTTGCTGAAAATTTTCACCAGGTGTGGTTTTCTTTGAATGTACAAAACTGCAGTGGAATTCAGGGAGGCAGGGACCAATGAGAAAGAGGTGAGGGTTGTCAAGGCATTGAAGGTAACTTTTATATTCAGGAATCAGTGGCTCAGTCTCTAAAGTCTGACACCAGTCTGAGAATGTCACACCACCAATGAGTTACAGATGTATGTGTAGTACAACAAAAAATCAACAATTTTTTTGATGTCTTGTGGAATTGGGCATTCTCTCTTTTTCTTCTGATTAACAAATAAAAATTTTGCTTCCTGTCAGTAATAAGGAATGATATATCAAATCCTAAATGTAGCTCTTTGGTGTTCTGGTGGGGCAGGGCCCAAAAGAAACAAAATACATAAATTATCCTCTTCTGAATAGTGAGCCCCACTTGGCACGGCAACAAAAATCTTTCCCTTTTTCAGAGTGTAGAGCCAGAGATTCGTTTGAAGTTCTAGTAACAGAGCTCCTGGACAGCCCAGCAGATAATTCCTCTGCAGTATGCCCAGGCCCCGTCAACCAGTGGATCAAAAAACTGAATGCCAGGATTTTTCTCCAAGAGTACCAGTTTATACCAGCCAACCCCAGACTACTTCCTTCTTCTACTTCTTTAGAAGAAACACCTGCCAGAAAATGGGAAACCAGACACTTAAGGGGGTTGGGGGGGGGGGGAGTGAAAACAGAAGAGAAAGTGAAATGGTGTTACAAGCAGCGTCACCTCCACTCTTCTGAGCAAATGGATATTTTCATGAAACTGCTATCACAGGCTATGAAATGCCCCTGTCATCTCCAAGTAAACACGCTTAAGAATGAGTGTTTTTTATTCATGGAGACCCATTACAGGAGATGAGCAGGGGTTTCTTTGTCTTCTGTGAAGGCGTAGGCTATACATCACCCTCTGTGGAATGCCCATGAGAAAGTTGCTTAGTACTCTGAGCAGTACTTACAGGGAAAGAGAAGGCAATTGTTATCACTTGGGCTGCCCCCTTGGGGGATGCTGTGATGATAACTTTCCTGTTCAAATTTGGGAAATACATAGCACACAGATGAATGACCTGCATTGTCTTTGAAGTTTCCTATGTGAGTCATGGTGAGGATTTTACATAATTACATTAACATCACAGGGACAGGAATCAGCATGCAAACAGGCCACAGGCAAACATATAGTTACATGATTCTATCAGCTATACAAATGAAAATTAGCTCCCTTTCCATACTACTTGCCATGCTTTCTGTAAGTGTTACATAAGTTACTGATAATATCTAAGTATGTTTTCAGAACTTAAGAAAAGTCTTACCAGGAGAATAAATCAGTGTAAAAGCCTCACAGAAATTTGCTGAAAGCCAGTATTCGTAATTCATTTAATATAAAACCTGCCATTTTGGGGGGGAACAAATGCAGAAGCTTAAGCCAGATATTCTAGCAGAGCCTTGCTGTCACTGCTCAGACAACTTGCATTGAGTCACAACCTCGTTTTCACATTTCCAGCTTAGCATGTAGGCACATTAAACAGACAGTGGTGAGAGATTGCAGAGTAACTGGGATGTCAGGAGGTATTTAGAAAGGGCTTGCTCACGGTACAGAGGTATGAATATCTCCAACAGGGCTTGTCTAACGCACAGCAGTGCTACGGATAACCCGCACAAACTCAGGTTGCACTCCACACTTTCACTCCTGGCTAACCTGAAAGTCAGATGACTGTTAAATGTTATTGGTGGCAAAACAGAGCTTCCTTCAGGCTGGCTGGAGTTTGAAGGGGGATGCAAAATTTTTTGTGACTGTCAGAATGTTTCTGAGGCCTGTTGCTCCCTGCCACCCTGAGCATTTCTCCCTTTGGAGGGTAAGGACGAGGGGGCAGAGGGAAGGAAGTCTTGCAGAACAACCTGAGAACAAGTTTCAACACTGACCACTGTCTGCTAGTCCTTTTATTTATTGCTGTTCTCTTTTCTTTTGTTATGAAAGGAAGACCAAGTCTTTCCCTGTGGTAAAGTACATTGTGTTTTGTGATAGGCAACTGGAATGTATACTAAATTAACAGTTTTTCAGAATCAGTTCCTGGTTTGAAGTGCAAGTAAAATGGCAAATAGCAAAGTAGGAACTACATGTGCATTCTGGTTTTATCTTACAGATGATTGTCAATAAATAACACAGGAATTTCAATTTCATTTCTTCATGGCAGCAGAACAGACAGATTTTCGAAGTCCAGTCAGGTTCCTTTTTCTAGAATGACTTCTAACTCTACTCTGCTTAATTGGGGTTGCCTCTTCTGAAGAAATAGCATGACCAGAATTTGTAAGTTGGAGTGGCTAGAGCCAGCATCCCCAAGCCCATATTTAGGCATCCAAAGCAATGGTCTGATTTCCAAAACTGCAGAGCAGCCAGCAGCCCTAATTGGAGTCCATGGGAACTGTTGGATGTTCAGCACATTTGAAAAATCAGGTCACTTACGTAAGCAACTAATTGTTGCTGTAAGAGCCCAACTTCAGTACCTAGTTTTACAAGGGATCAATCTCGCTTTGCCCAGAAACCTTTCAAAACTGGGTATCTGCCTTGCACTCACTACTGACCTGAGCTGTGGCCCTGACTGCTGTTTCCTTCCCAGGAAACTCCTTCCAGCAGGCTGGGGTTCATCTCATCTACCTTTTTAAGGTGTCTCAGGGAGGTGTGCAGTCTGGGGCTGTGGGTTTGCAGCTGCTCTCTGTGATTCAGAGGCAGCGGCACCCTGAGAGCTGCCTGCTCCTGGGCCACCTCCCTGTACCCCACTGGCTGCCTTTGAGAGACCATGGACCAACAGATGCCACTCCCAGGGCCCCCCTGAACCTCGGACCTGAAAGCAGGATGCTTCGAAGTGTTTGCCCCTTTTAAGCAGCACTCCTGGAAATTCTAAGTCTTTATTGTCTCTGTTCTGTTCCCTTTGGAAAAGGGAAAAAACCCCAACAGCAAACAACAAAAACCCCAACCCTGTGGAAAAACCTTGCTGAAAAAGACCCTGCTCTTGACTCGAAGACCATCCCTTTTGTGTCAGCAGGGATCAGCTTCCAGCCCTGTATGGCATGCTGCTTGCTGAAGGGTGTGAAGCAAGTATGGGACAAAGTGTGCCATGAACTATTTCAGTGCTAAAATGAACTTTGTGTAGTAAACATGGGGAGGCTTAAGTTCATTTAGTACCTAAGAGGGTAAGTTTGCAGAAGTTCTTGTAAACCCCTATTGCACAACAAGCTTAGCACGACTGTCATCCTGAAGTAATAGATATTCCTCAACATTGTGAAATATAAATAGGTGTCTTAGTCTGACTTTCCACATCAGCAAGGATCAGTGCAGAGTGTTTTCCTCTTTGTTCTTATGTTTAAAATAGTACACAACAAATGTAAGCAAGTTTCTTAACTCCCGGGTAGGGTCTGGTTTCCCAACTCCTGGTGCCGAGCCAAGCTCTAATCTTGGGCACACAGCATACATGAACGTGTTTCTCAGCCAGATATTTCCAGATACATGGTGCTACTTACAATTCACCCAAGATTACAATCTGACCTGTGGAGAATATTCTGGATGTGGAAGACACAGGACAAACGAGTCGTGCAAAGGAGCAGAGGCAGCAGTGCTGTTCCTCGGGCTGTGAGCCCCAAGCGCGCTCGCAATAACAGGCCCCGAGTGATGATTGGCAATTTTCAGAAATAGTGTCTTTATGAAGATGTGCTGGTATTATGAAATATTTGCATCCCTTTCATTACAGCATCCCCACAACCTTCAGAAAGTAGGGCAAGCTGACAGGCAGCATTCAAAGAAAAGCCGCACTGGGTGTAACGTCAACACCGTCACTTTAAATTACAAAATTAGCTGTCTTTGTTTAACTTAATTTAGCAGGGGCTGGGAATAGCTGCTTGATTGTCAGCCCCACAGATGCAAGTCAAAGGATTACAAGGTGCTTCATGTGCCAGGTCCCTGAGGAAGAGCCAGAGATGGCTGCAGCTCTCTGTGCAAACGCTGGTGTAAGAAGTACATCAGATCCAGTGATCTTTCTGCCAAAGGGAGTGTTGGATCAGCTCACTGAACCAGCACAGGGGCTAATCCACCATCTGTCTGAGCTGCTTACTGGCCAGCCTGAGAGAAAGATGGGGTGTGAGCGGGAGCAAGGGAAAAATGGGGCAGGGAGGACAAGGAGCAGGAGCTCATTTGAAGTTACCTTCCAGTTGCATTCAGCTGGCTGTGGTGTGAAACTGCACATCAAATGAAGCATGTGTACCTGTGGACCCAAATATGCTCCCTATTTCTCCCGGATGAACCCCTTCCCATTGGAGAGGCCTACTCTTCTCCGTAAATGGGAATACTGCACCTTTCTAGTTCAGATCCCAATGTTTTGATTAGAATGCTATGTCTAACTGTATTAGAAGATTGTATTGTTATATCTATTACTAGACACTCAGGGAGGTATCGTATTTGCAGTGCTGTATTGTAACTCAGTAGACTAATACGTCAGCATGGAAGAAGGGAGGCAATAAATTACATAGGGTTTGTAAAGTCAGCCCTACAGGTTGAATCACATTTGTTGATGTTTTGATAGAAAATACCTTGCAGTTGACAAGCTGCAGTTAAAATACAAGTTGGTTCCTGTGGCTTATGGGTAGTTGTTGGCAAGAAATTATCCTCCTTTAATGACTTAAAATTTTCAGATGTAGGAGTTAAAATCTGGTATTTCATCACTGTTCACCTTTCTCCTTTCCCATACTGAAACCCAGCCTCACCCAGCTAGTTTTATTGACTGTCTTACAGTGTTTCAGTGTGTTCTTTGCAGGAGAGCTGTGGATGCATTTTGTTCACAGGAATGAAGGCAGAAATGTGTGTTTGTGCTTTCTGCTAAATACAGACATAAGCCTACTCCCCCTTCCTTTCCTCCTTCATGGCACACACTGTCATTGTGAGATGACGCAGAAGTGCATCACCACAGAATTATTGTCAGGACAGGCAGTGCCTCTAGCTTTGTTTTAACGTCTGGGCTACAACTGAAATGAAACTTTTCAAAAGCTGCCATACTGATGGAAACTATCAGATATTACTGGGAGTCAAAGTTACAGATAGAAAGCTGGCAAGGAAAACCATTCACCTACTCAATATCAAAGAGTTGTGTCTGTGCCAGCAGCAGTTATACAGTGCCAGAGAAAATGTGTTGCAGTAACATTATACATTACCTTTCTGTGCAAAAATACTGGACCAAATTCAGCCTCTGGTGTAAGCAAAGGCAGCTCCACAAACACTTCTAGTGCTGTGCCTACCTCTTTACACTCATGTGGCCCACAACTATGTGTTTAAATTACATTAAGTGATTAAGGGGAGTTTACTTAAACTGTTGCAAACAAAGGAAATACACTTGTAGGGCCGATGGCATAACCTCAGCTCACAATGGGGAGAAAACACTGACGTTCTGAATTCCAGAAGAAAGAAAAGTCAGAGCAACACACAGAGGAATGGGTACCTTTTCCAGCCAAAGTCTCCCACAAGTGCCAGGTTATGGGGGCAAGTTCCTGGTTCTTTCTAGCTGATGTTTCCTTTCCCAGCAGGACCCAGAAGGGAGATCATATGCAGCTTCTCAAAGCATGCTGCCAACCATGAGTGACCCCTCGCCCCACTCTTCCCCAAGCAGCTGCTCTCACCCTTTCTGCCTGCAGTCTGATGGGCTACAGGCTCTTCCCCTGTAGCTTTGTGCTGCTCCTCAATGCCACTGCCCTCAGTGATATGTAATTCCAGCCTTATTTTGTACCACAGGTTTGGGTTTTTTTTTCTCTAAATGTAGTTTACTTAAACCAGATAAAAGCATTATCATGGAAAATAATGTGGTTAGACAGCGGGGCTGCAAACTGGTTAAACCTGAATGTAAACTGTTCTGTAAAGAATATTGCTGGTATGCGGGCAATAACCCCAAATAATTTTGTTAATTAGTTATATGCCAGTAGCTGTTTTTAAAGGGCACACTATTTACACTGTAGGCAGTTGAATATGTAATTACATGCTAAGGATGTGTGCTATTTTACTGTCATGAACTCTGTGGATGCAAGACAAAATATACATTATAAAAGCATGTGATCCAATTTACATCAGAGCTAAAACATTTTTGGAGTCTCTTAGCATTAAGACACAGCGGTTTTGTTCAAAGCTGCTTGTATGTCCAACATAACAACCATTTTTCCTGTATTTTCCACTCCATTTTAGAAGAAGGCTATTCCACATGCCAAAAAAAACTGCATGCATTTGCTGTTCATATATGCGTTCACTACAAAGCATATGAGAAAAAAAGAATTACTTTAAAACGGTAGAAATATTTCATGCTACTGCAGCTGTTGGTGTTATAAGACTAACATGCTTGTTTATTGCGGGCTGTCACTACTTGTCACAGCTGAGGTTGTTTCAATGACCTTACTGTGAATTTCTATTAATACAGATTGAACTTTGAATCTCAAGGGGGTTTAATATTTGTTTGGGGGATAATTGCAATATTTACTTTGTCTACATTTTTAATCTATGCTCTCTGTCCTACCTCTTGTAAATATAGTCTTGGCCTGGGAATACTATACAGTAGGTACAATAAAGTAACTGGTTGACAGCCTTGTGTTAAGATTATGTATTGTAGTTTGATGTCTGCACTGAGAGCTAATGGCAGTGCTGGAGCTGGAATTGCTAATACCATACTTAGCACACCTTGGGCATGTATTTGCACAGCAAGTGCCAAAATGTGTTGATATTGGCGTTTCAAATTAATGAATAGCCAGAAGAAGGAACATGATGAAAACTAACATAGCAAAGGAAAAAGTATTAAGCAAGATGAAGAGGAAGGACACTGCCTAAGACCTAGGCTTTGTGGGATGTCTCTAGAGCGTTCCAAAGGGAGAAACTGAGGCAGCAGACAGTCTCTGCACTAGCTGAAGAAAATCTCTGCTGCATTGATCTTATTTTAGTTTGTTATTCAAGACAATGTGTTTAAGTCCTTCAGTTCATGCTGACTGTAATCACGTGTACTGGGACGTTATGGTCACTCTCATATCCTCCCAGACAAGCCTTCCATCTAGGTCAGATTGTGATGCTCTTGCTCACTGAGGAGTGTATCAAAGCCTGGTCCTCTATCAAACCTGCTAGAGGTTGTAGACCATATATGACCTTCACATTTTACTAGTGTGTCCCAGCTCTTCTGCAAGAGGTGTTGAGCCAGTCACTTTTTGCTGACAGAGGGCTCTTAGTGTTCTTTCTCCAACCTTAGGAGAAAGTGTAATGAGACACAAGCCAAGAAACTGCAGCTTTTAAAGGCAACTTTTGTTCCCGGGCATTTCGTGATCTTGCCAATCAATGGGTCCTGCTCCAAACCAGGAACCCAAAAACTCTTCATCTCTTTAACAGTTCGATTAGAGGGGAACTTAAAAATTATTTCTTGAGCACTCTAGGCTTCATTCTCCCCTGCTTTGCCGTGCTGCCTCTCAAAGTAAGGAGCCAAGCTCATGGTGCAGGATAGGTCGTTATCCTTGAGCTGGTTAGGTGACTCATCGTAGCCTTTTATATTGCTCCATTTTAATGATCTTTTAATGACCTTTTATCTGAAGTGATGAGATCTGTGGATTGAAGAGAAAGAACTATCCTGAATCTAATTTCCTGCTGTCAACCCAAAACTGAAAGCATCTCTGACTCCGAACTCCTCTTAGAGTAAGGGAAGAACCCAGGAAATACTAAAATCCAACTTTTGCACTCCCAAACTGTGTCGCACTCAGAAGGCTGTTCTCCACCAGATAGCACCACGACTTTCTCCACCAGTTCCTCTGCAGGCAGAATACAAGAGGACTGTGGAATACCTTCCTAGCTTGCCCTTCCAATGCTTTCCTGTGTTGCTGTTGAAAGAAAAAAGTGTAAATTTCAGTATCCTGACAGATACTCCACCAGTGTAAATACTCCAGTAGAGAAGTGAATTTGCACATGTGGTCTACTGATGCTGATATCTGGGTTGCTGAAAGCTGACTTTTTAGGAACTGGGTGGGGTAGAGCAACAGAAATAATGTGTGTCTGCATACTAGTGGCTCCCAAATCTCAGCCATCACTTCCACAGAACCCCTGGCAACCTTTCCAAGAACCCCTGGCAAGTCTCTTGTGAAGCATTCTAGAAGACTAAAGGCCTGGGACCATAGTTGTTTATAATCTTTTGACTGAAGTTTAGCAGCATAAATCTCACCTGCATCTGTAGAGTTAATCCTGCTCACATGTAATTGATGGTCTGTGGCTACTATAAGGCACAGGATTTTGGGGCAGGATGGGAGAGGCAAGGACTCTCAGTCACAGCCACTAGATATAAATTCCTTGCCATCATTTTTAATTACTAGAAGATGCAGTATAGGTCTGTCAGTCATAGGCAAGGAACTACAGAACATGAGTCGCTATAAAAACCTCCACCAGTTTTTACGTGCTCAGTAGTTAAGCTGAGGGTTTTGTGCAGCAAGGCTTCTTTCCACCCCCACAGCAGTAGCACAGGCTTTCAAAAAAGGAAGTTGGTTATATGCAAATTAGATGCAAATTCCTAATAAGCTTGTTAAATAATTGGCATAGCATATCACACATGATGCAGCATCAAACTTGGCAGCTACAATTGCCCTTACTGTACTGCTAGTACTTCACTGGTGCTAAACTGGTTTGTACCAGCTGAGGATCTGGCCCACATAGCATATGGAATTTCCTGGATAAGCCACTACTCCCTGTTGTACTTAATCACTGATAAATACAGGCCAGATTTATATTGTATATATATGTGCTGAATTTATCGGATGATCCTTCTCATTCTGCCATCACTTTGAGCAGTCCATTAAACCACTCATTGCAAACAACTGTGTGCTGGAATCAGAGCTGATCACATGCTGGCATTTAGTTTTCCTGATAAAGAATAGAGGAAATAACGTAAACAAGTATGCTTGATTACTTTCCCACCCCCGTTCATCCATTTCTGAATCATGTTGGATTAACAACACAATTGAGACAAAGATGCTGAATTTTATTAGCAATGCTTGCTCACTGATGTCATTATTAAATGCTACATTATTAGCTACTTGGGTATAGCACACATTATTCCTGTACCATTCCTCAAAAAAATAAGCAAAAGCCAAATTGTTTTGTGGCATACCAAAACCAGTGCTGACTTTATGCAGCAGATGTTCATCTAGCCACGCATGTAGATGATTTCATAGATGGGGCGAGTGTGCTTACCAATCACACACACTGCTTTTTTTCCTCCAGCACTGAATCATCATCTCTCCTTAACTGGTTTCTTTTTTTTTTTTTTTTTTTTTTTTAAATGGAGAAAGTAGAGCACTGTGCAAACAGTCATGACCTTTCCCGTTTTTAACCAACATTTTTTTAATGCCCCAATTCCAGGCTGACCTCCTTTTCAGAGCTATCTTTGGAACTCAAATAATACTATGAAAATACATTTGTCAGCCTCACGATTACTGCTTTAATGGTGATGTTCTTTCACTGCTTATTTTCCCCTGCTGGTCGTATTACATCAATTTTATTTTTATAAACATGGAAAATGATAAAAGAAAATTCAATTTATTTCCTTAAATTTACCTCTATCTTGAAGTCATTTCTGAGAGCTACACGTTGTGTGTGCTTAAAACTGGAGAACTTGCAAGACTAACTGAAGCTTTTGTGTGGTCTAAGGAGGAGAGTAGGAGTTACTTGCTGTGTTTTGTTACTTGCAGCTTCAACAGCTCTGTGCATCTAATCTAGCTGCAGCACTAATACCACACAGTTCACAAAACACCACCATCAGCAACATAGCTACATTTAAGAAACACAGACATATAGAAATATTAAGCAGCTTGTGGCGTGGAGGTCAAAACCAGCAGCAAGCCCCTTATTGGGAGAACGCACTGAATCTGGCATGCTGTGATACTGTGCTATCACGAAACAAAATTTCATACAATCTGTTTTCAAATTTCAAGCCTCGCCTCTGTGATCTCATGGTGCTTTCCCCCACCACGGTTGAAACAGTGGTGTATAAAGATGGCAGTTTGTCGTTGCAGGGGGTTCCTGAATCATGCACGCCGTTACATCAGTGTCCTCCCACTGAAACTGGCTCTGGAGTATTGCTCACCAACCAGGTGGTTAGATTTGCGGAAAGCACACTCAACTTAAGCAGGCTGCACACTTTCAGAGCTCCTCTGTATAGGTATCAGTTACTTTGCAAGTTTGCTGCAGGCCAGCTAGAACCAGTGGAGTTGGTGTATGTATGATGGTCTAAGCAAGACTTGGTTTGGGCAGGGTGTGCTGTCTGTGCAGCCAGATGTGGAGATCTTTTTCCATCCTCCCAGCTGTTTCTTGACTCCACCTGCTTTTCAGTTTTTTTCAACAATTTAATTAGACACTTTATTTAAATGTCTATCAAACCCAGAACTTCTGCAACGTTTTTTATATAAAACCAATGTAATAATCCTTATATTTCAAATACTTAGCTGAAGGTCAGGAAGAGAGATGACTGGATGAGCGAAGAAGCTGATGAACTAGGAAAATGGAGAGAGTGGAATAAGTGACCCTCCAGAATTCAGTAGCTCCAGCCCAGTGGCAAGGACCACACAGTGGATTTTCCTCGCTGAGTGTCTCCTTGCAGAGCTTGATACCACCTGGGATGTGACTTATTAAAAAAAAAAGCTGTGCTGAGGCTGCTGCTTGGCAGCATCCCGCCTTGCTGGGTGCCTGGCGCACCACATGCCAGCCTCAGTGTGACACTGGGCAGGAAGCCATTTGACCCCAGCCCCGCACTCCACTCAGGCTCTGTGTGCACCCCAGGCTTCAGAAAATAAAAATCTTCTGGCTACCTCTACATGCCAAACAGCGTGGGCATCCTCATGACATTGTGCCCAGCACAATGCTGAGCTTTGTCAGTGCAGTAGCAGCTCTGATACTGTTTAGTAACAGCAGCAAGATGCTTTGAAAGTGAATCCTGTACGATTTTAGGAAACAAATGCCAGTCCTTGACAAAGGGAAACCTTTTTCTTGGAGACTTTTTGCCAGCAATGTCCATTTGTGTTACTGCAGCTTCAGCAACAAACACAGACTGTTGGTAATGACCTGACTTGTTTAAGCATCTTGCAACAGGAAATAGAAACTGTTGGCATCTGTGCATGGGTGATGATCAGATACTTAAATAGAGCCTGCAAATGGAAATATGGACCTGATACTACTCCAGGGAGCAAATAGAATTTTTTAAATAATCTTAAGCCCATGTTATTTAGAACTACGCATGTACTGTACAAAGGGACTGGATTTAGAAATATGTCAGACAAAGAATCTGCCAGGAATGCATGCTGCTGGTCCTGGGTTCTATGGATGTTTTTCTAGCTGTAAGTCAGAGGCTAATCTGCTTCACTCCTCGAGTCAAGAACTGACTCGCAGCTTCCAGACATTGCGAAGTTTGATGTGAACCTGATAGGAATCTAGATACTGGTGACTCCCTTCGATCTGGAGCAGCATACAGATATTTGTACAATGACTGGACAAGTTTCATGTCTCTTGACAGTCCCTTTCCCCGAAAGCCCTGCTGCTGAGCCATGCCAATAACCACAGAGAGATAATCTTCAAATGCATCAAAAAGATGAGCAGGCATTGAATTTGTGATGAGGGATATCAGATACAGAAAGATGGAAAGCTGTTTCGTAAGAAGAAATTACAAACACCAAATTGGCTTCATTCCAAAGTCCACCTGCAGTAAGAACAACAACTTACCAGCAGTGAGGTAACAGTAATAAAGAACTATTTTATGGCTGCCCAACCCACAGAGCATCTGTTCTAATGAGCCCATAGTAAAAGCCTTGGTGCTTCACAATGGGAAACTGGAGCTCCCTCTGCTTGGCTGTGAAACACCTACTGGCTCAGCCCATAGCCAGCAGTGAGGACACAGCATTTTCTGCTGGGGGAGGTTTGGCCATGGGTGCAGGGCATGGCTCTTTAAAGCAGCAACGTGGAGCAGCTTGCATAAAGCAAAGTTTGGAGGAGTAGAAAGCACGCTGGGCTGCTGCAGTGGTCAGTGCATAAATCCCCGTTAGCAGGCAAAATATGAAAACTGGCAATATCAGACAGGCACAATTTCTCTGAAGGTAGGCGCACAGAAGCTAAAACCCCTTCCAGTCTACATAATGTTAGCTTTTGTGGGGATTACTTGACCATGACCTACAAGAGAAGTGTGCAATTCTCAAAAAAAAAAATTATTTTTGATCCTTAGCCATGAGGAGTTCTTGGAGTTAAACTTTGACATCTGCTGGGATACACAGGAGCCTGCCCTCATTTCTTCCACTGGGAAGGTGAGGCCATTGCTCTGTAGAGGCCAGGAGTTAAATAAAAAACTACTGACATGCATGAGAGGTATTCTGCTGCACTCAGAGAGGGTGATTGTGCACCAAAGAGTAGCAGAACATGTTCCTGGATAGCCTTGTCAGAAAGATTTGTACTTTCTGTAAAAAGGAAGTTTTCTCTAATGTGTACTCCAGAGCCACCAATGTCTGCAGAGAGGAACACAACACTGATGCTGATGCATCCTGTGTAGAATAAGGTTCAGAAAAAAAGACTCCATATGAACAGTTAGTTAAATATGGGCTTAGTTGGTAGAGTCAGTCAGGGCAGAAGTGTTGACACTGGTGGTTTGTTCAGCTTGTTGCAGAAAACTGTGGTGTGAGAGACATTTGGTTTTTATCGATGGAAATAGATTTATCTTTATTTGTTGCAAATAGAGAAAGAAGACAGGAGATCGAACAGAATGTGAGGAAAAAACGCTTTTAAGTTTCTGTTAATCTTCAACTTGAAATACAACAATAATATAACAAATGGTATTTCTACATCCAGTGACATGGTTTATTACTAAAATGTCTGTGTTTTGCCTTTTTTCAGAACTACTATGGCTAATTCTTTTCAAATTAAAGAAGGATACAGGCAGGATTTGTGATTGGAATAAACTGGGTGAATTTTAGCCATGAAGAACAGCTGTGAGAAGAGAACACGTGAAGAATATCTCAGTTCTTCAGTCATACTGAGAAAATTTAACTGAAAACTAGATTTTGTACAGCAAACATCTACAGTCCTTGCTTGCCCACTGTTTGGTGGCGTACCATTCTCCTATACTATGTGCTTTATATTTTTACTCCAGGCTCTCTTCCTGTTCTCTGAAGACTTGTCTGGTTCTCATGGTCAAGCTCTCTGTCTTCTGTAGCTCACCCAAGGTAGTGTCATTTGAAGTGTCATTTACTCCAGCCCCATTAATCTGTGCATCCAGTTCATTTCTGGCATCCTTATTGACCTCCATAACTTTTGTTTACTTGTGATCCTCCTATGCCAGCTTCCTTGTTTTAATACAATCAATTTGCTATTTCCTCTACTTTTTTTTTTTCTTTTTTTTCCCTTTTTGTGACGACTACCTCTTGGTCGTCTTATCCATGTTCAGGAGCTCCTGCCTCCTTTTCCCACTAGATTTCTGATGTGGGCCATCAACCTACTGATCAAAGCAGTCCATACTGTTTACTTCGAAGTATGTTTCTGTTTGAGCCACAGTCGGCACATTGACACCATGCATTTACTAGAGACACCAATCTTTACAGTCCTCATAGTTTATCATATCCTTAGACGCCTTATGCTGCTCCCATTAGCCAATAAATTCTAGTTGGTACTTCTCCATTAATACTAAATACCAGACATAACATGGTCTTTAGCCTTTTCCTAAACGGAACTTCTCTTATTTGAGGTCTCAGGATCAACTACTCTCTTGATTTTAACATGCAAGCATGTTTCAAGGTGATGACACCACACAGTTCCTTTTCTTCCCTTTTAAACTTCCAGTTACCACTATTTGGCTTCATATATAGTAGGGGCAAGTTTTATATTGCCATAAAATGTGGATTTTTTCCAACAATGTGTGAAAAAACAAATTAAGAGGGTTTTGAGCCTGAAGAGTTCATTACATATTTCAAAAATATGCAGGCAGATGTGTGATTTTTAAGAGAAAGGATTGCACAGGGTATCACACAGCAGCATGCAGAAAATTAAATTAAAAGGCCAGAGCTAGCAACACTTGCACTTTGTATGGTAAATTGGATTCTGCAGCAAGAGATTAGCAAGAGCTGCAGAAAACAACAAAAACTAGGGACAACCAGAGAAAAATGACCTCTACACCAAAAACTCAGTCCTTGATGAAATTGAAGTCCAAGATAAGCACTGAAGAAGTAGGAACAAAATGTCCTCTGTTAAGTGACCTCAGTACAGAAGATGAGAAAGCCTTGAGAAACAGGAGCAACTGTCTACACTAAGAAAGCCTTTTTATCACAAATATTTCCTTTCAGATAAATCTTTTAATCACCAAACTAGCAGCTTCCTCACTCCCCCCTCTAAAAGGAGATATCTGACCTTAAAAACAAGAGCCTGAAAAACCTTGGGTTTTGTCATGGCCATGCAATCCATTGGGGATTTTGTCATTGCCACTGATGGTATCACTGTGTCACTCAGATATTACTGACAACTAGTTAGCCATAGGTACTATATCCAGTGTAACATTTCTGTTCCTTCTTTCTTCCAACCCCCCAGCAGAAGGGCAATGAAACAGCAATGACTTTTTTGTCTGTTTTTTCCAATCAAGGCTAACACAATCAGTGAAATAAAATCCAAAGTGGTAGATATGGAAGGGAAAGGAAAAAGAATTGTGTCACAACTACTTAGCTAGGAACTGAGTCCTTGTACATTTCTGAGATGGTCCAAACCCAAACCCTTTAAATCTGAGCTTCCTCAGACCTCAGAAAAACAAAAACCAGTATGTGAACTTTGTGACTTGGGCCCTCTCTTAGACCCAGCCTACCTCATGATTCACAGATACATGAAAGTGCAGTAGAATCATCACATGCCCTACAATATCTTAAAAGAAAATAAATGAATCAGTTAAACCAAAACCAAAAACAAGTGTGACGGGCTTATACACTTTTGGGTTTCATGTGTGTCAAATCTTGCTTTGAAATACAGGGCCTGAGAGTAAGTTCAGTTGTCAGAGCAATCAGAACCTTGTTATTATTCTCAAAAATACAAGGAGGAAAACAAATAACATCCGATTTTAAGATGTATACCAGACACACTGAGGGGGAGGGAGGGCAGAGCGTGGGTGGAGAGACAGGACGGTACTGAGAATCAAGAGCACAGAAAGCAAAGCAGAGAATAGTAGGAGTTTCTTTTATTTAACCTGTATAATGTTGTCCTTGTTTTTCTAATTGAGCAGTTCTAGTGTCTGTAATTCATAATATTAAATTGTAAACTGAGAGCAGGTTTGTGTGAGATGCACTAACTTGAGCAACGTCATTCATACTTACGAATATTTCTGAAGCACTTTAATGCATGGGAACGGCATTTTCTCTCTGTTTGCCTGCAAAATATTGCTTTAATATCAAACAGCCCAGGCCTGGAGTCTTTGCCCATGTCACACCCTGCCCTTATTCACGACAGACATGGTGAAGCTCAGCATTCGTGCAGGGGAGCAGTCAGTCTCTGGTCAGTACGAGCATTTTGAGTCGAAGGAACTTGAAGGATCATTGCAATGGTCCTGCATTGATCACTGCAAATGTGCAGCTTATCGTCAGCAAAGATGGCCAGCAACCTTCCAGGGGAACATTTTACCCACCCTGAAATGCTGATAAATAAAATCAGAACATTCTGTGGGAATGTGTCTGTTTTAACAAATCTTCTGACAAAACACAGGCACATTTCCAAACTCGCCTGCCAGGCAGGTTTCAGTCAAAAGCCTGCCCAGTTTCATGCCAGCTTGCCAACCCGGCTCCTTAGCAGTCTGCCCAGCAGTCTGCTGGGGAGAAAAAAAATGCCAGGCCTTCAGGCTTCGCAGTGCTAAAGCAGCCCGTTGAATTAAGTGCTGTTGGAGGACCCTGGGCTGGCGGGGTGTTCGTCACGAGGTGGAATGGTTATCAACCTTAAAGGCAGGCAGGACCAGAGCTGCCTGTCCTGAGAAGGGCAAGAAAGATGTTTGTCTGGGAGTTTTGTAATGGGAGCAGTAAATGAGGGGTGAGGAGGAGTGAGGCTGCATGAAGGACCGCGAAACATCCATTTCCCTCTGCTCTGATTAGTCCTGCAACTGAGCCTATTTTGGGAGAGTTTCGGTTCTGGATCCAATACCCTTGAGAAGGGGAGCACTAAGTTGGCTCAATTACTGGAAGACCCCCTTCAATTCAAGTGTCTACATACAAGAAAGGTTTTGCCTTTTTTTTCCCCTCTAGGTTTAGTTCAGCTCCTTTCTGTGCTGGGGTGAACAAAGCGACAGAGCCCTTTTTTTATCATTTGGTGTGCTTGTATTAAGCCCAGCTTACTAATGTTTACTACAGAGTGACTGCACGCCTGTGGATAGCAGACCAAATTCCTTCCAGCAGCAAAGAACTCACCATGTGCCTCCTGTGCTCTACAGATCCGTGATGATCCCAAGAACCACCCAGAGTGTTAGTGGCAATTCAAGCAAGCTGTCCTAATCAGCCTTTTTTTCTTGTGGTGTGTTTTTTTTTGTTTGTTTGGTGGGGTTGTTTGGGGTTTTTTTGGTTTTTGGTTTTTTTGTGTGGTTGGTTGGTTGGTTGTTTTTCCTCAAGAAAACTCAGAAACATAAAAAGGAATACGATATATATTAGGTGAGGCATTCTGAAAGGAGTAGTCTATCTTTACTTGCAAATTTGGAGTCTCTTACTACCCTCTTCATCCTTTAAAGGATGTGCTCTTGTCATGTAATGGAAGAGAATGTGGACCACCTTCACAAATGCTGGTGAATAGCAGTGGGCTTCTGTCAGTTCTCAATCCATGCAGCTCCCCATCACCAGCTGCTTGCTTGATGCCAAATTTTCTGTAGGAAACCAGATCACAAACTGCGTGAGCATGTCACCTATAGCCTGGGGTACGAACGACCACTGAGACCCCATGGCTGAGAAAATGATCTTCCTAAACATCTCTTTAAACGTTCTTTTTTCAGTAGGCTTTATTGTTTTCTTTCTGTGAGACAACAGATCTTATTATAAGAATAATATCTGAGAAACTGTAAAAAGAAGTTGTAAATCTGGGATTTGGATGACGAGTGTTCTCGACCATTTTGCTGCATTCCTATTACTGGGCACTGGAATTAACTAACACCAGTTCAATCTCCATGGGAATTGCTGACAGAAAATTAACTCAGCTTTTTATTAGAGAATAATATGTTCGTCTGGAAGGAATTGTCCATGCTTATTCTTCTGAGACTTGACGACATTTGTTCATGGCTAATTAGCCCAAGCAGAGTTTAGCTTAGGTACATAAGGCAGGAGTACAGCTGCATCAACTACCTTTCAGCTGACTTTCGTAACAAGACTATCTTTCTAAGCCCACATAGCTCAAGATGGTGTGTGTTGTGCCTTCTAGATATATACTCAGTTTAAAAGGGGAAAGGCTCGTCTTTGAGAAGACTATTTGTACCAAGGAAATAACATTTTTTTCTTCTCACACATGTTTTGAGCCAAACACAAGTAGAATCAAAATAAAAGCATGGCTTTGTCCATAGAACTTGTAGGGACTGTGAAGACAAAATCTAGGCTTATTTTCGTGAGTTGCATGCAGAGCATTTGGGATGTGGCCTAGGTAAAGAAACATCCTCTTACTCTTTTTACGTTTGCTCACTGTTCAATATCCTCAGGAAGTCTTGCTTCATTGATCCCTCATTTTCCTCAGATTTTTTTCTGGGGACATTTGAAAGAATATTTAATTTATGGGTCGTTTTGTACTGCTTATCACCATCAGTGGAAATGTGGTTCCTTTGACCTAATTCTGGACCATGTCTCTCTCACTGCTCAGTGAGAAGTTCACAGCTCGTATTTCACACCTCGATGCAGCTACATCAGGTTTTGCCCCTGGGCAAACTCCAACTTTTCTCAGCTCTGTCTTTCTCCCTTTCTGGTGTCTTCTCTGTTTGAACATGAGGAAAGGCACCTCAGAAGCTAACTTAATATATCTCAAGAAAATTTTCCTATAGGATGTGTCATCACTAGAAAACACAAGGGACCGGTTCTGCCAAGTTCTGAGGGTTGGTTGGGCAGATTGCAAGGATGTGTGCCCTGTGCAGGCTGTAACAATGGAATGACAGAGAAAAAACCTCCATCCCTTTAGTTTGTTGCCTCATTCCTTTTCAGCCTGCCACAGGTCAGTTTTTAGAGTTAATTCAAAGAATTTCACTAGTTGCTCTAAAATGAAAATACTTCACTGGAATACTGGTTGGCTAACAGTACTAGGTAAACCTAGCTTGCCACTAATGCTACGGGCATTTTAAACCATTACTCAACTTAGTGCATTATTTCAAACCTTTGCCCTGAGTTTCAGACAGCTCAGTGTAAAAGCAGGATTACAGTCAAGCTCAATGTTTTCTTGTGGTGCTATGACTTGTGTTAGCAGCAGCTCTGAAGTCATAAATGAATTAATTTTTCTGTAGGGAAGATGCCTGTAAGTCTTTGAAGAGTTCCAGCCACATATGTATATGCAACTCTAAAGCAGGATTTCCTTTTCTCTAGTTACAGTTTAATTGCACAGTAAGTTATCCACGTCTGTGTGTTCTAACATAGGAGATTCGTCTTGAATATTCTTGAGGGGTTGGCGTTTATGCATGAAGAACAAGAGTATGGTAGTTGACATAGATTAACACACTATATTTCTATTTCCTATCTAAAGGAAAGACAAAGGCATTGACAGATAAGATACCTCTGAAATAGCTTTATTTAAAGGCTGCTGAGCCTGAATGGCTTCGCTGGACCACATATACTCCAACCCTACTCTCTTACTGTATTCAGGTACTTTTGGCACTTGACACCTGTTTCTTTCATAAAACACAATGAAGCAAACTGTGTATACGTTATTGTGTAAGTCTCCATCATACCTATTTTTAGAGAAATGCTGTTGAGCTAGCTAGTAGGTAGGTTTTTGCATGTGCTGCTTTACGAAGGAACAAACGTGGTTCAGGACATGTGTGCACAAACCTGTGAGGGTAGGAACTTGATAATCCTTAAGGTCCCTTCCAACCCAAACCATCCTGTGAACCTGTGATTCTAAATCCATGGTTACTATCTGTTTATTCTGGGTAACACAGAATGTTCTTTAAGGTAGGGTCACTAATGAAACACACTTCTCCCATGGTGAATGTCCTGATAGCTATGCTACAAAAGGCAGGCTCACTTTTGCTCTTTGTGTCTTCTCTGGTGACTGTTTTTCTGCTTAGTAGGCCACTTTCTACCCACCCTCCAGGATGCCGGTTTTAGAACTCTGCAGCCCAAGAGTTAAGAAGCCACTAGTACAAAAGAAGTTCATACCAGAAATGGTTAGTAGAGATTTCTCCAAATGTCTGTTAGACAAAGCCCTGCTCTGGACCTGAGTAGTAGTCGTCCCAGTTTCCCACATCTCTGGGTCCCAGTCTGACTCATTAGCAAGAAACATACCTCCCTGCTGCATGCATGAAAGGAAAAACTCTAGTCTTCTGAGCATGTTGAGGGAGAAAAGGAATTGTGGCAATGTTATTTCTAGTCCTTCAAGGTTATGAAGCATCTGAGCAGAGAACTTCAGGAGGAAAACTTTCAAGTAAGCCATCTGCCAGACTAAATGGTAAAGCCCATGCAACAACAGCTGTTGGGCAACCAGGAGCGTGCTTTTCAGTGATCCCTGCTAAGAGTGTTTTCCAAACTCTACAGTCCTTGAGAGCAAGGGCCTAAGACTAAGAATTATACTCCATTCTCTCATAAGGCTATAATTAGCCTGCCCAGTGCTCACACAGCTTTAATGTACAATAACCATGAAACAGTAGCACAGACATCCCCTGCACAGAACAAAGGCTTCTTCTTGTCTTTCTGCTAATCATTGCTGGTGTGACAAACTTTTTAAAGCTCTTCATGTCTTTAAGTTTACTACTCAATTTTCACTTCAATAGAACACATTTCCAGCTATTTTGCAAAGCATAGTGGCTTCAACAAGTGACTCACTGATAATTACTGTCATAGGAAAGCCAACTGCTCAGTATGTTAATATGCATTTTACTATTCTTAGTTGTTATGGTGGCTGTAAAAAAATCCATCATGAGATGTTTGTTCACAGCATCATAACTCTAAGCACAATGTCATAGAAAAATATCTGTCCTCAGTGTCTTTCTGCCTAAAGTGGTCAGGGCACACTTCCAAACATTTTGGTGAAAATCAAGTGAGGTATGTTTCTTAATGATTTAGTGCTCTCACTTAAGTCAGGATAAATCACAAATGTAAATCATCGAAGTCAGTGGGATGACTAATGTGAAGAGAGATTAAATGGCAAGACCAAGTCTCAACTGTGTTTATGAAATTACTTCAAAAAATAGCATCCCACTGATTTCTTTACACATCTCTCACCTTGGAGTATGACAAATGAAGTAGAAAAGTAGATGCCTATAAAATGAATAGTGTCAGGTCCTATCTAAACCACTTTGCCTGAGAATTTTGACTTTCCCTTATCTTGGCTCTGCTGGAAGCTGGGCAGTGAAATTTGTGACTGGTATAATCATTTTTAACTAATCTCATGTAGAAAACTAACTGAATCAGATTTGTGTTAATTCTGTCATTCGGGGAACTTTTATGCAAGACAATTTTATTTTGTTTTGGAGATAAGATTGCTCATATCCACATGAATAGAAAACTGTCTTAAGTGGAACATATGAAAATGTGTGTGTGTGGGGGGTTTCTTTTGCTTGTGTGGTGGTTTATTTTTTTGCTTCTGTGTCAGAAAACTTCATTTGCTGGGGCTTTAGACTGGATCCTGTCATCAGTTGCTTCAGTTGCTGCAGACCAGGAGAGCCTCTGGACACAAGGAACCTTCAGGCTCTCTCTACTGGAACTGGTCTTACTTCTCAAGAAACCCTCACTTCACATCAGAAATCCAGCAACTTATTGGACTATCTCATTTAATTGTAATGATTCAAATGTCAGCAGCGAGGCGGCTCTGAGTAAGTACACATTTCAAGCCTCCCTGGTACTTGGCAACATCTGAGCAAGGTGCTGCGAAGCAGAACTTAGTATGGTGAGCTCATTTCACCATAGGCTGAAAACAGTTCCCAGTGGCATTGACAGGTCACTTGTCTCCCTCCTGTGCTGTTGGCCATGAGAAATTGCTGATCTCCCTACCTGTGTGTCATCTCCCCCTTTCTTTCAGATGAATGTGGGTGTAAGGTGTGTCTTGCTGTCTCAGTCACTGCAGGGTGCCTAGTGCTTTCCTTCTCTAGTGCTTTTATGTGGTGTGCTCCAGATTTCCTACTCACCATGTCTGCTACTCAGTCATGGGAAGAGGAAAGCTAGGACTCAAGTTTTTTTTTTTTTTCCTTTTCAGTGATATTCATAGCATTTACCATTTTCTATATGCATACTATACACTTCATAAAATGGCACATTTTCACATTCTTGAGGGCTTTCCAGTTATTTTTTCCCAGTCCAATATTGAAAATTAATGGCAATACATGTTTCTACTTTCCACAACATTGGCAGCACTACCTCAAGAACTCCAGTAATGGCAGTATTACACACATCTGCAGCATATGTGTTCATTAATGAGAAGAACCTTTTTGAAAATACTTCTCTTTGTGTTTAAATATTCAGGTGAAATCAGATACTTCTCTCAGTTCTGAGGATATTGCTGTTCTCCATAGTGTCTCTGAATCTAAGTGGATAACATGCCAGTGGCTCTGCAGGCAGAACTGCCGTCTGTGACCTAAGAAACAGGACATTTTTGTTTGCTTTTAGTCTCATCTAAAATACTTGAACATCATAACTTTCTTAGTTTTGTTCATTTGTCATATGAATGACCACGAAACTTTAAGTTGGCTGTTGCAGTGCAAAAGTATCATGTACATTTTCTTTATTTAGTTCATGCACTTCTTGTGCAATTTTTGGTGTTTCTTCACACTTAACAGTTCCAGTAAACATTGCCTCACTTATGTCTGCCTAAGTTACAATGTGAACATCTATTTCTCTTGGGTTTGCTTTTAGCAAGAGTACATTACAGCACAAATATTTTTCCAGTACAGTTCCCACAAATATTCCCAGATGCATGGAAATATTTTGATTAATACTTTGAACTGTTGTCAAATGACTTGACTTTTTCTTTAATGCATTTTATTTCTGGCTTTGATCTTTATAAAATCACAATATCATCTATTTTATGGAACTTTCACTACTACTTAGCTTGAGCAGAAAGCCCTGGAGGACTAGGTTAGTCTTACACATTTTTGAGCACTGATCACATTAAATATATAAAAAAACTGGTGAATGTAGTTTTCTGTAATTGCATTGCTATGTATTAAACCTCCTACAGATATAAAGAATGCAATGCAAGGAAACCAAGGATAATAGCAGAAGTCACCATACTTTCAATTAATTTTAGAAAGTGTGTGTATATATAGACATATATATAAATTGTTCAACTGTGTTAAGTAGATCATAATCTTAAGAAGTGTTTTATTCTTATTTTGCTCCAGACTTATTTCAATTAGTACATTGTACTGTATGTGGACTATAATAAAGGTGAGGAATTTAAGCCTTTCTTCTTCAGAGCCACTGGAACTTTTACTGTCGACTTCAACTGACTCTAAATTTCATGCTGGGTCATATTCAAAGCTTATATCACAGAAAGCCCAAGAGGCGTGGACACAACTGAATGCAAACTAGTCAACCACTGTGAGAGATGGCAGACACTACTTCTGTCATATTTTTGTTAATTACTTCTCAAGTACCAGTTTTCTAGACCCTACATATACCCTACTATGACTCAGTGTAGACTTAGCAATATGCACTAAGCCAAAATCAGACGTAGAGTTAAGAGAGTTGAAGTCATGTAGCAATAAATACTGATGAATCTAAAGGAGTCAAAGTTAATATTGTGCTGTCCAAAAGCAAGCATAAATCCTACCATGCTAGAGTCAGCTGAGAATTTAGCTAAAGATCTTCATGACCTACTTCATCCCTCCAGTAGGAAAATCAGCAGAAGTGGATAATCATAGAATAATTCTCTTTTTAGAGTTTTCCCAAAAGCCTTAGGCTCCTTTTGTGCAGAATGCACAAAGCTATGGCTTTCATCCGTGCTATTTTTTTCTGTACCTCAGGAGGAAGGGAAAAATGATATGTTCCTTCAGCTGCAACAGCATTCAGCCCTCTATCCCACCTTATCCTTGAATCTGCCAAGCACCCACTGTAAGATTTGGGGAGTAAGACAAGATTTTGCCATAGAAGGTTTTGACTCTCCTGGCTGCCACAGAGTAGAAGTAATGTAAAATATAGAAAACCTCTTTGTTACTAATCCGGGAGAAAGATCAGGTCTGGTTTTATGGCTGATTATAATTAGTGACAAACATATAAGCAAATAGGCGACCAAACTCCATCTGGAATATTATTTTCCAGACTGTCCACCCACATAGGGAGGATATTATTTGCCTTGGAGACTTCTTTCTAGAATTCTAGAATTTCAAGAATCTGAGTCATGAAGTCAAATTTGAATTACTGCGTTTATTTTTATTTTTTTTCTAGATGTGAGATATAAAGTTGTTAAAAGTATGTGCCCAGGATTCATCAAAAATATTTATCGTGGTGGAAACTCTATGTAACATTTAATTTTAAAAGCTGCCTAAAGTTTCAGGAAATTTTTTTTTTTTTAGTTTTCAACAGTCCTGGGGACTCAGTGCCTTGGATTAGTACAGTACGCATAGTGTGGAACATAATGTGTGCTGCACAAGGCTTCTCACATAGGTTCTCTGGTGTGCCTAAGACCTTAAGTAGGCCACTAATATTTATGAGCGAGCAGATCTTCAAGCTCATTGCTGAATCTTGTGCCTGACATTTCCAGCAGCATGCCAACTGTCTTTGAGTGTCTGTTATCCATTGGCAAGTGGAAGCGTGGCAAAAAAATTTGACTGCGTGGCCTCCAGATGGAGGCAGTGGCTGATGTCTCAGGCTTGGGCTGCTTTTGAGTCCCCTTTCATATGGTCTCTTACCACTAACAAGGCTCCATCTGGCAGATATTAGAAACTGGAAAGGAAGGGGGCAAAACCAATCTGAGTAAAGGTTATTAGATTCTCCATATTAAATAATCTGTGGAGACAAACAGAAATGGATTCAAGGATTTGGATTTATTGTGGAGGGATGGTATGGGTACATGCGATAAAGGACTGGAGGCTGAGATAAACAGAAAAGTAGTCTGAATTTGCTTAGTGTTAGGTTCACTTTGCTCCAGACGGCTATCTCTGTTGACATATAAATGTGGGATGACAGAGTAATACAAAAGGATAATGTTAGTGAAGACTATGCCTTTTCGGTAAGAGTGTTTAACAGAATGAAATCAGGAATCATTTAGGTTCTGGAAGTAGGATTCAATAAGGAAAATTTTCTGTTGTCCCCATAAATTTTACTTGTGAAGGAAAAGAAGAGAGAGAGTGACAAACGTTCTGCGAGGGAAAAAATGAGGAAGATATGCATCACGCACTCAATCAAACGTGTGCATGCGATCACATTCTGGGATGAGAACTAGATCGCTTGTGGGCCATGTGTCACTTTCCAAAACGGAGGTTAAACAGCGGTCAGACCCGCACCAGACTCTCCACGGCATCTCCGCTTTGGGAAGCCAGGCCCGGGATGCGGACTGGGGGGGGGGGCTATCGGCAGCGATCGCGCCGGGAGGGCCGAGGCGACGAGCTTCTCCGAGGCGCGTCCCCGCTTCTGAGCAGCATTTCAGCGCTGCCGCCTCAGGGGTGAGGGCGGGGATGAAGAAACACCGTCAAAATCCTTCACCCTTGACGACCAGGAAGGCGAGCGGGCCACGGGCCCGGGGCCAGGCGACGCCCCGGTACGGCGGGCAGCGCGCTTGGCTCCTTCCCCGCTGCCATTTATCTCCTCCTCCTCCTCCTCCTCCTTTTTTACGATTATTGTGGCTGTCTTCCGCGAGTGGCAGCAACCGCAGCGCGATCCACCCGCGCGGGACCGCCCGCGCGCGCGTGGCCAGGCGGCGGGCGCGCGCCTCCGTG
>VXAY01006712.1:109710-143050 GCA_013399855.1 Oxyruncus cristatus
TTTTCCTTTTTAATCCCCCAGTCGGTTTTCGCGGCGAAAGCCGTGGCTGGGTGTTCTGTGCTCCTCTGGGTCAGCTTGTGCTGGATGTCCTCGGTGGGAGCACAAGCTTGAAAGTTGCTGGCGATGACTTGGCTTTCGAGATTAGGTGATTGTTTGTGGTGTTTTTGGTTTTGGTTGGGTTTTCTTTTTTTTTTTTTTTCCGTGTTGGCGGCTTAGACGGTTCTCCAAGTGGATGGAACCAACATCACTGTGCTGATGACAAAAACACTCCAAACTGAGTGCACCAGCCACAGTCTTTATGTTCGTTGTACCTGCCGTAGGTAGTAGCAGCAAAGCATTTTAAAAATGTAATATTCTGGGTAACGGCATAAACTTTTTTGCTGCTTGATTATTGAGGTCAAGTACAGCTTTGATCGTGAGGTTCTTTTGGAGTTACTGTGTGTTAAAAACAACACTGTGTTAAAAACAACACTATTTTTTTTTTTTGCTTGTCCTTGTAACTTCAATGATTACACTCAGTTTCATTATGTTCGCTCCTGTGTATGTAACCTACTTTGAGTCATCTTTGCCCTCCTCAGTAATTAATTCAATCCAGAGCCTCGTTTTAAATATTGCTACGTGCATCACTTCTGTGGTCCTTATTCAATCAAAATGTGGTCTTTGATAGGAAACTCAAATGAATTTGGGTTTTTTGGGCCAAAGACCTGATTTAAACCAACAGGTTCGGGGACTACAGAATAAACATCCTCAATAACATTGTCACTAACAGTTATTATAATTCTCACAGATGTCTTCGACTGTTGAAGTGCTAACTCTTTAGAATATTTTGCTTCTACTTTCCATTCTCATCTACTTAATATTTTTAACTCATGCTCCAAAGGACTCTTAACTAGCTTTTAAAATATCCATCTTACTGGATTTGAATCCAAAGCCACCAGTTTCTGCTTTTGAGATAGCTTTTTTTTTTTTTTTAAATAAACTGATCTCAAGGTGTCAAAAAGCTTAGTCTTCCCATGAGCAGTATGAACTTGCATGACCTCCACACAGCTTATCTCATCTTAAGAAGGAACAGTATTTGCCTTGCTTTGGCCGAAATTTGTGGAACATGCATTCTTTCTGTTGCAATAAATTCTAAACAGAGTCTGAGAAAGGTATCAGTACCATGCTGCTTTTTCCAATCCTTTATCTTGAAATGAAACTCTTAAATAAAATAAACCTTTACTTCATTTTGAATTTACTTATTTTAACAAATGGTTATGCAAACTATTCTTATGCAATAGTTTTTTCCAGACAGCAATCTCACTGCTGTTATAACATCACTGTGATGCAATAAGATGAACAATAAAATCCTCTGTTTGACTCTTATTACACACTGTTAAGCAATGTATCTGACTCATCAGCTTAATTGACTCTTCTAGGTGACCTTGCCATGATCATTACAGCCAGTTATGAGATATAAATGTGCTTAGGCTATGTAATAGAAAAGAAATGCAAATAGATGGCCAATCCCTGCAGTCCATACTAAAAGAAAGTGACAGTTGATTTCCGCTTTAGTATTTTACAGTATTAAAACATTATTTTATAGTATTTGAAAATAATTATTTAAAACATCTTTTTTTTTTTAAGGCCACAAGGTAATGTAACTGTGTAATAATGATGATAAGCAGGACTGTCAAAAATAAAATTGTGTAAGCAAGGACATACTTGGACTTGACTAAAAAATGTGGTAGAAGCAACATTCTTAAAAATGTATTAGAAGGTAGTTCTGAAATGAATTATTACTAGTGCCACCTTAGATACCGTGTATTTTTTCCTAATTCACTTGTTGAATTGACCCATGTCTAAATTAGCATACTATGATACTGCATCTGGTGACAGATACTAAACAAATCTATTTTCTATCAGAAAAAATGCCTTATTTAAGATGGAGCTTTTTTTTCCCATTCTGTAGTTACTCCACCTTGGTGTAATTTTCAGTCTGTCCCAACGTATTTGAATAATTAACTAGTTTTTGCTACAGAGGTGTCTGCACAGCAGTTAGCAATATGGGTGCCACTGCTGCAAGACCTCCTTTTACAAGTGGAATGTAACCCAATAAAGAAAATGATGCTCAGCATGGGCAGTGGGCTGGACCATTTGACAGAATTGGAGCTCTAAAGATTGCTATTTCTCTGTTCCACTTGCAGTGAGTGGTAGATAACAACATTTTACATATGGTGTCTGTTTTATATATTTACTCCAGTTCTTATATAACAAGATGCATGTTTAGAGTATCAGCTGGGATTAATTGACATAATTCTGCTGCCTTTAAATAGAGTGATATAAATTTAGGTCAGCTGAAGGTCTGGTCCATGCTTGGGATTTTAAGAACACAGTTCAATAATAGAAAGCCATTTGTTGTCAGAATAATTAATATTTGATTTTGTGAGGGTGGGGGGTGGGTTATGGTTTGTAACTAGAGCAAAGCTGAGATTGTGTGTTTCCAGAACACGGTTGCTATTAAGTTATAGCTTTTTGCAGTTTAGTTCTTTGTGCTGCCAGGTAGTTATTGAAATGAGAAACATACTGTCATAGTACTGTAACTTCAGTAATAGTTGTTTCTATTGAGGCTTTATTCAAAATACTGAAAAGTGATATGATATTTAAATTACATATTTATGTGCACATACTATGTCTATTTTACCGAAGTTATATATACATTTCCTTTACTTCTCTGTTTTAAAGTTTTTTCCTGGTGCTGAGTAACATGCTTAGGTCTTGATTTGCACCCTTTAAATCTGAACAACAAACAGCTCATTTTGGGAAAAATAAATAGATATGACAGAATCATACTATCTTCATAAGGAAGTGGAAGAAAATATAGGGCAAATTTGCACCTATTAAGCTTGACTGACCTTTTGAACAACAGCTACCCTTAATATATGTTTTGTGCTCTCCAAATAATAATTTTATTTGCATAATTTGCGTAATTTACCTTTGGTAAGCAGGCTGTAATTTAATGAGTTAATTTGTAGTCATTAAGATAAACAGTAACTTAAGTAATTTTTCTAACAATAAAAGCCTTTTGTAAAAATTACACATGACATCAGCTTTCTGGTAATACGAATGTGCAACATTGTTCCAAGTTTTGTGACAATCTTGCTAATTTTTTCTTACATTTGATTGAACAGTGTCATAATGAATGATTTCTGATGTTCCCAATGGACTATATTCTGTGGACATATCCTGTTTTTTTCTTTTTCTTTCAATAAGATGATCAACATTTTAGCAAAAGTGGGTCATCTTGTACAAAGCTATCATCATCAGTGTTCCACTGACCTAATTACACATTGGTCCTGAAACAGCAAGCACTTAAGATGTGCATGAAGTTGTAAGAAAAGGGAACTGTGTACAGGATCAATAGTTCTGCATTGCTCCATGCTGTAGTAATGGATTCATGTTCCTTGTGCGTGTGACTATATGACAGCAGTAATTGATGGTAATATTTGTAGTGTAAATGCTTTTCCCCTTTCCGACTGTGGATAACCTGTCCATCATAGCATAAAATACCATCACCTAGTTTTTTTCCAAAAGGTTTTAACATTTGCTCTACACTGTCTACGTGTCCCACGAATCTGTCCTAGGCATAATATCAGTCTTTCTGTGGAGCCAGCATTAAAGCTTTTCTTTAACTGGAACGTAATTTTACAAACTTTTGTAGATAAAGGGCAAGAAGAAGTGTGTTGAAGGATTTCAGTAGAGATTGGAAATCTTCTCTGTTGGAGAATTTCATGGCATAATTTGTGTCTGTGAGAAGCAGTAGAGATAGAGTATCTCCAAGATTTTTCAGCAGTGTTTTTAAGCAGGCTGCATGTGCACCACCTAAGCTTAAACTCAGCCTTCTGTCTTGCGTGTGCAATGAGAATGATAATTTTTTTCTGTACCTCGTAAGAGTATCGAGACAGATAGCAACTGTTTTTAGAACACTTTGAAGATAAAGTGCAAACTATATCCTTCAGTTTTTCAAAATTTGGAAGGCAAACTGGTGACTTTGGAATCCATGAACAACTTCTACAGCAGCTCTTCTGGTATGTAGCCAGATTTTCAAAATCGATACACTGTGGCAGAATGGTGGCAGTAATATAACTAATGATACCCGTGCAAAACATAGACAACAGCAACTAAAAATAAGCAGAGACATCAATACAAGCTTTTATTGTTTTTCTAGAGTGTGCCACGTATTGGTGATGGTGATAGATGTGTGTTCTTGTCTAAAACAAGAAGCTGTACTTAGCTATTATTTCTTTAAGGACTGAGATACATTTTTCTGTGTGTGTGTGTTAGAGCATCCAGTGCTAGAGAACGGGATTTCATTTAGTCTCACAGAATCACTATCAAAATATTAGACCAGTAGAAATTAAATTAAACACTTATAAAATTAAACACTTGTTTTATTCTAGGCTATATTTGAAAAATTATGATTGGAAATAGCATGAATTATTTTGCTAAGTATAAATAATAATATGCAGTTATTCTGTGGGGAAACTAATATACATAGGGAGGCCCACATGCATTCTCTAAAGCAGGAATTATTTATGTAATTAAATTACACAGAAGAGAGAAGAAAGATTGTGACCCTGTCCTTCAACCTTTGAGATATTTTAGTTATTACAGTGTGAATACATAAATCCCCAGGATCAGATCTTGAAATGTACTGTGTTGTCACTGAAGTATTTTTTGAAGTCCATGGATAAATTAACTTTTTGTGATTTCTGCATACATTATTTCTTGCTTCAATAGCATCAGTCCTATACAATACTCTCATTAATACTTGGATCTGGAATTGTGTTCTGCTTCTGTTGAAACCAATGGCAAAATTGCTGTGGGAGCAAGACTGGCTCTGTAATTAAGTTAATAGGGTCGAGTGTTATTACGTTGTCGAATTGGCACTCAATGCCATTAACATCAACCAACCAAATGTTGGTTTTATAACACTTTATGAGGGAGTGATAAAGCAATTGAAAAATTAATCATAAGGGAAAATATTGGAATTTGAAATGTAGTCAGAGGAATCATTACAGTTCATTAATTTATGTGTAAATACTGATGTTTTCCAGTGGAATTATAAAATTCAAGGGAAGTGAAGTGACTAGTTCCATTGAGGGCATGTTGCCATTATCATCAGATGGAATTTAATGTGTTTACAGACTCAGCATTGGACTGATCCACATGGAGAAGTATTAATAAATAAGGGATTTGACTCCTGTTTATAAAGCAGCAATTCCAGTTGCCATGAGTTAAAAGATCTAGTTGAAAGAGTGAAAGATCTGTTTCTGTTTCGTTAATTCACTACAGTAATGGCATTAGGTCTAACTGCATAAATAGCAAACCAGTATGACTATGTCAGTGGGTTACACATCTCTCTTGGCAGCTTTAGTGATGGACTCTGGCAGAGAGCAAAGTTGAATACTGCATGCAAAACCATGGTAGTTTTGATACAGGCTTAATATTTGCTGTGGATCGCATGCTAGTTCTGTGTTTAGTTTATGTTTGTGCCAGGAACAACGCGTACAGGAGGGAGAGTGGCCAAAACAGGAGGAATCAGTGCTACAGTTAGCAGATTGTATGCTGGAATGGCCCAGTCTGCAGATGTCCCGTGGAACAGGGGACATGAACTCTGCAGCCTCCGGGGCTGAGTGCAGCTCAGTGCTAGTGTTAGGCTTGCAGGTACGTTTGGACCTGGAGTTGAGTTTTATTGATGGCCATATTGATGAACTGTGTCATTAGTCTGCATTCATTTAAGAAAGAAAAACAAAACACCAAAACCACAATCCAACAACTTTTTGCTAATTATTATTACCATTATTAGTATTTTTCCTAAACCACAGTGTTGGACAAAAACTGAAGTGGAATCACTTTGAGGTGGAGACCATCACAGGTAGACACAGTCAGAATTCCTATCCTGAATCAGTCTTATTCAAGACTAAACATGTTGCTTTTGTATGGGTATGGTTTTATTCTTCTAAAATATCCACTGATTCTGTAAGTGCTTCCTTGCTGTTGCTACCATTTCAAGTAAGTGTAGATGTTCTAGGGTATATGACATATGCATATAATAATGAAGTATACATATTAGTTTCTGTTTTCTGAGAGAATGAACATTTGTATTTGGGTTTGAATTTAACTCTCTCTTAGTGTTGAAATCAAGAGCTCTGAATTGGTAAGGACCTGAAATTTCACAGAAGTTGTTTAGAACCCTTTTTACTTAGGTGAGAGTTGGCCGAGCTGCATGCTAAGAGACAAGTGATGATTTCATAGGTATTCAGTACATGTTACACTGTTTCCTGCTGTGCCCCATAGAAGGTGTCTGCAGTTCCCAGAGACACACGAATTTCTGATATAAGTGAATACAGTGTTTGTAGTATTTCAAGACAATTACAGATCAGTAACCATGTGATCCCAGTGCTACAGTGTAACGAAATAAAATCCCAGTATTTTTCTGTTAGTGTAAAATGACGTTAGAGACCGAATATTCTACAAATGTGACAAAAGGTCAAGTGACCTTGTCTTCTTTTTTTTTTAAAAAATATTATTTTTTAAATTCTGTGTGTTCAACAGTCATTTTTTTAAAGTATTGAGTTGCAGTAGGTTTAAAATGTAATACATATTAATTTAACCGTTGATTACATGTAGCAGTGAAATGGACAAAATGCTACTTCAGTAAATCAAATTGTACTGAAAGTTTGGACAAACAGATGCTACTTTGTTTTGGGGCATATTTTTGTTTTTAAACCTGATCCAGCTCTCTTTTTGGCAGAAGATTCCCTTTGACTCCAGTTAGAATTTTGGATCAGGGTCTTACTGTGTAACTGCTTGTGTATTGGAGGTACATTTCCTCTTTTCTAACATGGCAATTTGCGGTGCTGCTTTTGCACTGAAATGTTAAATGCTGTCTGTGGTGTGGCTTGCTTCTAGCTCTTTTTCATTAAGGCTGTATTATCAAAGACAAATAGTTACATGTCAGTAATTAACCACGGATTTTAGGAAATTCTACTTAGTTGTTTTATTAAATGTGTTAATTTTTTTCACGACAGAAGAGTTGGCATGGTTTGGTGGAACAGAACACAGCTTGAAACCTTAGTCTTTATGACCCTGCTTAATTGTTATTACATCACTCACTCCACTTTGCCTTCTGGAAAAGACAAGAGAAACTGCAGAATACAATTCATTAATTCTTTTATAACTTTCCTGACTGATAATCCTAAAACTACTTTCATTAGTCATTGTAAAAACACTCCCAATAAATAGAGACATTAATCTGAAGTCGCTGGGGGGAGTGGTGGGTATTGTTGTTTGGTTTGGTTTTTTTGTTGGTTTTTTTTTGTTTGTGCAGGCAAGAATGATTGCTGACTCGATAGTCAGTTCTATAAAAGCACTTTATAGAGTGCATATGTATAGCATACTACATTCATCTTACCAGGAACATGAACTGGCCGTGGCAAATGAGATACTGAGAAGCCTCAGGTGAAGACCAAATGATCTTATGAGAATAAATTTTTTTTTTTTTTTTGCATTGAGAGGGACTAAATGTAGCAAGGCTAATTTAAATGCTGTGTTCAAATTTAATTATTAAAATGTCTGAAGCTAAAGGTTAGCCTAGTTTTCCTTTATTAATAGCAAGACTTGTAGGTCTCAACTTCCACTTCAGTGCAAACACTTTTTTCTGAAGGTGCATATGCCTCAATGGTATTAAACTTTACTTTGACATAAGACAACTTGCCAAATGCAAATTATTAATTTAATGTTATTTCCCTAATATATTTTTCAGTACTGGTTTTAAAATTTTCTTTGTAAGATAAAAGAAATAATTATGTAATACTTTTCTTTGGTCAATATTTTTTAATTGTTAGGTATTTGCCCAACTTATGTGTGTGAAGTTGCTAGTTTAAATTGATATGACTGATCAAAAAGGGATTTTAAAGTTTCATGTGCATGTATATAAACATATATGTGTATATATTTTTTACAGGATTCAAAAGCAGCAATTAGATGTTTAATAGCTTTAATGGATAGTGGTGGTATTTTAAGACAATGGAAAGCACTCCATCTTCTCTAAATAAGCACATGTTATTTTTAATACACGAAGGACCCAAAGATGTTGCATTTCTAAGTTACACACCACGGCTGTTTTCAGAAGAGATGCTTTAATGGGGAACAAGATACTTTCCAGTGCTGCTCATCAACATGGCTGGTGTCCTGCAGTGTTAAGTGTTGGGGCCTTAGTTTGGTCAGTGATATCATGGAAAATTCTGTGACAGCATTACCATAGGATCAAAACTCAAATACTATTTTGATTGATTTTTCCTAGGATCATATTGCATTTGTTTTGGAAGCAAATCTGCTACCTAGGTATCATAAAACCTGCAATACTAGTTGTTTCAGTGTGTGAATATGAAGTGTCTTCATATGATAGCATTTGATTCATTAAACCTGCTAGTCTAAGCTAGTTATCAAAAGCTGCTTTCGTATGTCCTGAACCAGCAATTCCTAAGTAGTAATAAAATTCTCTATTTATTCCAGGGTTTTAAGAAGATTCCCACTGAATCTGCTAAGAAAATTGATTCTAGACACTTCTGTCTGAGATTATGAAAGAAAAGGAAGAATGTGTGTGGATTTAAAATTACTGTATTTATCAAGTTGTGGAGTAAGAAGTACTGGGGAGATAGCTTTCTCTGTTGCTTATTGTAGATCTACTACAAATTGTTTCTGATGCAGCTGAGAAAAATGCAGACCCTTAAAAAGGAGCACGGACCTGTTGACACAAGTAGCAATGTGGACAAAATCATGGTACTTAAGTCTACCTTAGCAGAAGTATCTGAAGAGTTGTCTACAAACGAAGATATACTACTTACTGAAGCAAGCAGTGGAAAAAGCAAATCTTCAGCTTGCCGGAGAAAGAGAGAGTTCATTCCAGATGAAAAGAAAGATGCTATGTATTGGGAGAAAAGGCGAAAAAATAATGAAGCTGCCAAGAGATCTCGTGAAAAACGACGACTGAATGACCTTGTCTTAGAGAACAAACTAATTGCACTGGGAGAAGAGAATGCCACTTTGAAGGCGGAGCTGCTTTCTTTGAAGCTAAAGTTTGGTTTAATTAGTTCTGCAGCCTATGCCCAAGAGATACAGAAACTCAGTAGCTCAACAACTGTGTATTTCCAAGACTATCAGAGTTCCAAATCAAATATTAACTCATTTGTAGATGAACATGAACCATCCATAGTTGGTAGCAGTTGTATTTCTGTCATTAAACATTCTCCTCAAAGCTCAATGTCTGATGTGTCTGAAACATCAACGGTAGAACACACCCAACCGAGTCGTATACAAAGCAACTGCAGAAGTCCTGAAAATAAGTTCCAGATTATAAAGCAAGAGCCCATGGAATTAGAGAGAGAGCCAAGAGATGACAGAGGTTCATATAAAGCATCCATATATCCAAACTACATGGGAGCTACCTTTAATGTGTACTCACATTCTCCTCCTCTCTTGCAAGTTAACAGGTCCTCCAGTAACTCTCCGAGAACATCAGAAACGGATGATGGTGTAGTTGGAAAGTCATCTGATGGAGAAGATGAACAGCAGGTTCCTAAGGGTCCAATTCATTCCCCAGTTGAACACAAAAATGTTCATGCAACAGTTAAAGTTCCAGAAGTGAATTCTTCAGCTTTGCCTCACAAGCTTCGAATTAAAGCCAAAGCCATGCAAGTTAAAGTGGAAGCAATGGATAATGACTATGATGCAACACAGAAATTGTCGTTGCCCATTGACATGTCCTCGAAAAGACATTTTGAGCTTGAAAAACATGGTGCGCAGAATTTGGTGCATTCTTCTCACACTCCTTTCTCAGTTCAAGTGACTAACATCCAAGACTGGTCACTTAAACCAGAACTCTGGCATCAGAAGGAACTCAACGTTAAAATCCAGAGCGGTTGCAAAACTGGAGTTGTTGAAATAAAAGACAACATCTACAATGTCTCTGAGTCAGAGAACCTCTATTTGAAGCAGGGCATAGCAAACTTATCTGCAGAGGTTGCTTCACTTAAAAGACTTATAACTACACAAATCTCTGCATCAGACTCTGGCTAAGTTACTACTGAAAAAAGGCGTATTGTTTTAAAGGATGTCATTTGCAGTAGATCAATATGTTTTGTATGATGCTGAACTTTCACTGGACTTGTGATGTCATTTCACTGTAATGTTCACATAATGTCTGATTGGTGTCTTTTTGTGCACAAATTATTATGAAGACTAGGTTGTGTTATGATCACTATGCCTTGAGTATAGTCAAGTAGCCTGTACAAAGGCTGTATATAGTGAACTTTATTTTCTTTTTGTTCTTCTACTACAAAGCGTGCAAGTTACCAGTTACAATAAAATATTGGTGACAAACACAGAACATCTACTCCAGTTCAGTTGATTTTATGAACTTGTAAATAAGTTGTTAATTAAAAACTGTTTTTTTTCTTACACTGTGCTCAACTTCACTTACATTTTAGGTTTTTACAGCCTAACAACCAAATTACAATTGACAACATGTGTGATCCTTCTGGCCACCTTTTTCCTTAACATGTTTTTTAGAAGAGAAGTGATTATTTATAAATGAAACAGTACCAATTTATAGCCTTAGCCTTCTTTAACTTATTTATTAGAAGTTAACCAAAACCCATGCAAATTCTAACCCAGTAACTAAGATCACCAACCTGTTTTTTTTCCTCCTTCAATCTCAAATGAGACAGTAATGAGTTTCCTGAATGTTTTAGTGTGAAAAACAATTTTTTTTTCAATATTATTACTTGGTGTTTTAGGTGAAATTAGTTAAGTCAGATTTGTGCATCTGCAAAGTTTTCAGAGCCTTCCAGTGACAGAGTCGGACAGCACCACCTTTGTCAAGGGGTGGCTTGTGTCTGCAAGGGGTGTGGGCATGGAAAGTCTGCCCCTCTTGCATACCAGCATTCTTTCCACGGTAGACCGTGGGCCACCTGTAGATGAAGGATAAAGGCTACTGGCTCTGTAGACTCTGAGCTCAAGTAGGCAAATACTTACACAGAGGCTAGGCAATAGCAGTTGCAGAGTTAAGAGGAGATCATCTGCTGCTTTAGTTCCCAGGACGGGAAATAATGCAATTTGATATGAAGTAAGTCTTGCCAGCAATTTGGCCTTGGTTTCAATGGCTTGGTTAACTGAACTGGAATACTCCGGCTTGCTAAAGGGCATTTTGCAAGAACTTCTCAAATGTAAAATAGAGACTATGTGAAGAACTGCACAATCCAAATACTGCATGCCCCTTACAACCTCTGCAGATGATGAGTTCTTCACCTGATGACTGGACAGGGCTGTGGTGATCTTTGCCTTTCAGAACAGCCATGGAACCATGGAGTCTAGAATTGCATCACATATCCTTGGTTTGGCTTACCAAAGTTGTTCATTTTGAAATTGAACATTAATTATAAATAGATCACAGACTTGGCAGAGGTTCTTTTCATGCTATTTCCCCCTTCTTTTAACATACTAAAAATCAGACTAACAAATAAACTTTTTCTGAAAAGGCTTTTTATTGATTGCCATACTGTATAATGAATGGAACCTTTCCATAGGCTTAAAATACTAATTAACAAAATGATATGTAGGTATTGTTTTTTAAATTCATACTTGACTTGAGTGAGAGGAAGTTTGTCAATTTTTTGGGGATATGAAGAGGAGTCTGAGTCACTCCTGATAGCTCTGAAGCTTGGTCCAGCAGTCAAGGCAATGGCAGAACTCCCTGATATCAGTGAGGCCAGGATTTGATTCTGTGCCTTTTCAGGAGCTGATGATTCAGTTGTGTTCTGGGAGGACCTTCGCACAGAAATCACTGGTACTTTCTGAGCTTTTTTGAGCCTTCTAACTGCTGTGCTGTATTTGTGGCATTCAGAGTTAATAAACTGCTATTCTTTTTTCATGCCTTAATAATACAATAGACCCCATAGCTGGGCTCTGTATGTATTTGGTAATTAACATAGATGACATTTCAATGTTACTGAAAATAAGCTCAGGATTATTGCATGAAATGTAAACATTTGCATTGAATGATGGGGATATGAGACATGAGGCAGTGACTGCTACTGTCTCTTTGCTTGCTAAGTATCTTCTGTAAGCAACAATAAAATTCTTTAAATATTTTGCATATTATTTATCACATGTAATGTGTTCAAGGAGAGGACTTAAAACTCTCAGTGTTGCCATCTGTGTAAGCCTAGATCTATTGGGTTTTTTTTCCATTTCTTGTTAGAATTGTTTGTCATAATGGAAGAATGTTGTCCTCTTTCTAGCTCATTATATATTTTGTGTATCTGTTTTGTGCAATTAATACTTAACAGTAATGATGTAGTTAATTTGTTGAAGGATGTCATTGCAAGAAAGTTATAGCATGGAGCTTAGGAGCACAATCAGATGTTATTTATACTCCCTTTATACCTTAGTGTTATGCTTCATTTGAAGAAAGAAATAAATAATTTGTCTTTTGTTCAAAACCAGTTCTAACTACAACATGCTTTTCTATTACTTCATTGTCATAGTTCAACACAGGGGTGTTAGCTGAGTTGATGACTAATCTTCCCGTGCTTAAGCTACGGTTTCTGCAGCTAATATTTGAAATATCTTCCCCTTGCCTTTTAAAGTTACAAAAGGCAGGAGTGTGGGTGGTACCTGCAAAGCCCCATTCTTGGCTGCAGTGGTGACCTTTGAACAGCTCAGCTGCAGTAAATGTGGTGTAGCCTCCTCACCTGGAGGCTCTCGCCCTCCCTTGCCCATCTTTAACCTGCTTCCCTTTGGGATGTGGCATGGGAAAGATGGAGAGTCGCACTGATGGAGGAAGGGAGAGAAGGTAGTGGGACACCCCCCACCGTGCTCCAGCTTTCAGCTGGTACATACATATGTAAGTATATGACCAGAGGAGCTGGGGAAGCTGTGCCCTTCCAACGTGCTCTTCCTGCACTGCAGGAAAGAGAATCAGCCTCCATGAGAAGAGTGTCCTTGGCTGGTCCTCTAGTCATGGGACATCAGAAGGTTATTTTGAGCACAAAGTGGGCTTTAATCTAAATGGTATAAATGGCATAACATCCTCTAACTTACAAAATCTCTTTTAAGCTCAGCAATTAACTGACTAACAACATGAAACATGGTGAAAGGGGAATCTTTCTCACATGAGGGAACATGGATGATAGAAAGTATCTGAAAAATGACTAGTGTGTCTTCAAACATAAACGTTAAGGAAGGCCACGCACAGGAACTGGAAACTCAAGAGACCAATATAGACTGACATTTTTTATGGGAACACCTGAATTACCACGCTAGATTCATTTGGATAGTCCCAAACCTTGCTTTTGATAATTTTTACTGTGAAGGGCTCAATGGGAAGTTTTAAGAAAAGTCTGTCACAAACGACTGGTGATTAGCAAGGTAAGTTTTTTCCTACTGACATTAACTGGTGCCTAATTAACACTGTAAAGTGTGAGTATCAGGTCCTTTATCAAATTTCTGTAACTTAATTGTGTATAAACACATTAATATAGCCTCGTGTTCTATCAACATCAATATCTTAATAGATGTATATAGAGGTGAAACGTGGATATGCCCATACATATACTGAGCCCATACATTATGATTTTCTGAATACCCTCATCTTTCTGCCTTCAGTAAAACTTACATATTACATGGGATATATTTAAATTTTATTAATATTCTGTACAACCTCCTTGTTCATGATAAGGAACAGGTTACTGATGATTCCTATTATTCTTCTCTCGTTATTTCAGCTGTTTTCATTACAGCTCTAATGTCTACTTGAGCAGTTTGAGGGCCAAAAACATTTCTTTGGAACTTAAATGTAAAACTGCGATAGACAAATTTCTGAAGTTTTATTAGAACACCACAACTTCTAAAAATATTTCCTACTTGCTAGTACATAAATGTGCTGTTGAAAATTGTGTACCCTGAACTTAGCAGAAAGCTCACAGAGAATCCAATTAACATGGCCTTTATTAAAACCATATTGTTTGAAAAATACATAGTTTATTGCACAATACAAACTTGGTAACGACAAGAATACAACAAAAGAATTTTTGGTATTTGTTGCATGAGAACGAGTAGGACTTATTGTTGCATTATAGTGCCAAATCAAAAGTTAAAAACACTAGGCCAAATCCCAAGCCGTTTAACACTTCATGTTTTTACTTTTAACACTTAACACTCAGTGTTAAGTTCTAATTCCCTTAATGAAGTAGATTGTGTGCAATAGGGAACTTACTCGAGTTAACATTACCAAGACAGAAGCTTTACAGTTCACTCCTGGCACAGACTCCTACTGGCTTTCCTAGTTTTGGAGTTTTGTTCTCCTGTAGGCAAGCATCCTTCCTGCTCCTAGTGCATCTGGAAGAGATCCGACCTCAAAAACCCGCGTCAGTCCAAAGGTCCTGAGGAAGATAAATGGCAGTCTAATACTACCAGCATTCAGATTACATGGTCGATTTCTCCTCCACCACCTCTCGTTCCCCATACAAACTGATGCACAGCTCAAAATGTCAGCCTATTTTTAGACTTTTCCATGCTATTCAGATTCCTGGATGTGCAAGCGCCTGAATGTGCCTCTAGGTTGGTAACTTACACATGTAAAAGAATCAGGCTACCCTGCTGTCCACGCATGCTGGCATCAGTATCTATTATGCCTACATTTCTGAGGCATGATACTGAGCAAGTTGCTAACAATTTGGACCTCCAGAAATTCTCCTAATTTTGGGATACAAATACACTGAGAACGTACTGCAGTCATTTCCATGGTAGTTGCGTTATATAACCCTGAAAGGTAGGATATTAATGGTTTGTATAATAATGAGAAAATATCAAAGCATAATATTCTATCACATCAAATAGCTGAAGAGATGATGAAATGCAATGAGGGCCATTGTAGCATAATGTTCATTTCTCTGTGTTCTCAACATTGTGCACAACAGTAGGCAATATGTGTACAAAGTACTCAGTATTTAGTTCTCACTCTCAAAAAACCCATGGTGATGTGGTTTAAAAGCTTTGTAGTTAAATGTGAACAAGAAAATATCAAAAATATTTGTGTAAGCAAAACTACATTGGACAAGTAACAGTAACAGACAACATATATGATCTATCAGTATTTTATGGGGCTGGAAGGAATTGTTTATATTTTCTCATTTTCTGTGAGAATAATGAGATTACTTTAAGAAAATCAAATTTTAGCTTCTTTCATGAAATAATATTTATGTCACTGAAAACACAAAAATGGGAGGAAGGCAAGCAGTCCTTATTTGATGGTATAGGCAGGCAGTAGAATGGAATAAATCCAGTAGTCAAGGTCCTACAATGATCATCAATCCCACTGCCTGAACACTTCAGGGCTGACCAGAAGTTAAAACCCATCATGAAAAGTATTGTCCAAAAGCCTCCTTTTAAAGCACTGAGAGACAGGGAGCCTGTTTCAGTGTCTGACCACAATTTTGGTACGAAAGTCCAGTCTGAACCTCCCCGAGGCAGCTTTGAACCATTCCTACATGTCCTGCAGCTGGATCCCACGGGGAAAAGATCAACACCTCCCTCTCCACTTCCCCTCCTCAGGAAGTTGTAGAGAGCAGTGAGGTCACTCCTCAGCCCCCTTCTCTCCAAACCGGGCAAACACAAAGTCCTCAGCTGCTTGGCATTCATCAGCCAAGCATCTGTCACAGAGGAAGGAGTCCTCTCCAAGGTGAGCAGCAGAAATACCAGCACCGAGGCTGGATCTGGAAGAGCAGGAGTGAAGTCTGTGCTCGAGGGCCACAGCATGGTTGCCTTTCCCTGGCTGCTCACCAGCCAACGCATGTGCTGGTTCCTGGTGTTGTCTCTCCCCAGGGGCAGGACTTGGCACTTACCCTGTTGGACTCCTCGGGGCTCCTGCCTTGGTAGGATCCAGGCCAGAGTGATGCAGAGAGCAGCACCGAGTTGTAATTTGAGGCAGGAGGAGGGAATTGGCCACTGCCATAAGAAGGCAGCACCAGGCAATGCAGGCTGTTAGGAGAGCAGAGATTTGGGATGTGGGGGCAGAGGATGGCATGAGCAGCCTGGGATAATGAGTGGTGGGGCACAGGCTGTAACTGGAGACCCTTTGGCTGGAAACCTCTGCCCTGGGGCCAGCTATGGAAATGGGCAGCACTTGCCTTTAGGGAGAATAACAAGGATAGCAATGCCACCTGCACTGCTCGTAGCACTGAGACTTCTTCTGAGTTTCCATGCGTTTACTTTACTTGGATAGTTGTCTCTGGGGGGCTGGGAGCCTTTAAGGGCTGGCTCATGCCCTGGCTGGTGGCCCCATCAGAGTTTGGCCAAGCCCTGAGGCATCCTCCAAAGTCAGCAATGAAGTACTGGCCTCATGTTGGCTGGGGAGCCGCAGGGCTGCTGGCCTGTCTCTTTGGGGGGTCACTCTGGCCCCTCAGGCGAGGGTTCACTGCCCTGTCTGGAAGTGGAAGGCCCGGGAACAGATTCCTTTGGCTCATGGGGCTCTTCGCGCTCCAGCAGCAATGGCACTGGAAGCAGAGGGGCATCTGCTGGGATCCCCATCTGGCAGTGGAGGAGGTGTTGGGGACCTCATCCATGGCACATGGTGGGGAGATGGAGCTGCTGGGCCAGCAGACAACAGGCCTCCCTGCCGCACTGCTGAACAGCATCATGGATAAGCTGCTGCACAAATGTCCCTGTGTGGCTTTGGAGGGAGATCCCCGGCATCTGGAGCAGCCGGTCTTCATCAGCTCCATGGTTGGCCAGGACGTCCATGACCGTGTCCTCCACTAGGGCTGCTTCCATCCGGTTGTTCCTGAAGATCTGCCTCAGCTTTGGTCGGACACAGGGCATCAGGGTATCCAGGAGGCATGGGAAGCCCCGGAATAGCATTGCCCATTCTGCAGGCTGGAGGATGCTCACAGGAGGCCTAAGCACTCCTTCTGCATCCCATGGTTGGGCTGTTCCAGGGGAATGGAGGTCAGGGGCACCTGCTTGTCTGGGATCTCCTCTTGCCTGGTGGGCAGTGACTGGTGGTGTCTCAGATAGTGCAATGACATGCTCTGTGTAGTTACTTTCTGCTCCCACTGAGTGTAAGATGGATAGAATCCTCCTCTTGCAGAGGGGGCACTCAGGCGTGTTCTCTGCCCACCGCAGGACGCAGCTGTAACAGAACTGGTGGAAGCACGGCACTATGTAGCTGACCTCCTCCCAGCTGTCCAGGCAGATGGGACAGCGGTTTTCTGTCTCTTCACTCACTGCAGTGGGCTGGGGGGATCTGGGGTTATGTGGTGCAGCAGCAGGTGTCAGTCTGGAAAGGGAAGAGGCACCACAGTCTTTGCCTGGATCCAGGAGGGGTAGAAGAAATGCCCTGTTCCCTCAGGAGGAAAACCCTCCTGGCTGCCTAGGATGAGATTTCCCCTCCCAGCCCACCTCTGCTGCTGTGAGAGAACCTCCCATCTGCCCTGGCTGCCTGAAACTGTCAGGGAGTGAGGAAAACTCTCTGATGGCTCTGGAGTCGAGCACAGGGCTGCAACAAACAATTCTCCTCACACAATGGTCTCCTCACTCAGCACTCCAAACCTCACCAAATGCCCAGCTGGAGTCCTAGAACCTTAGAGTCATTGAAAGGTTTGGGTTGGAAGGCGACCTTGAAGATCACCTGGTTCCAACCCCCTGCCATGAGCAGGGACATCCTTCACTAGACCAGGTTGCTCAGACCCCATCCAACCTGGCCTTGAACACTTCTATGGATGGGGCATCCACAACTTCCCTGGGAAATCTGTTCCAGTGCCTCACCACCCTCACAGTGAAGAATATTTTTCCTAATGTATCTAATCTAAACCTACACTCTTTATCTTTGAACCCATTCTCCCTTGTTCAGTCACTACATGCTCCTGTAAGTAGTCTTGCCCCATCTTTCTTTCAAGTTCCCTTCAGATACTGGAAGGCTGCAATTAGGTAACCCTGAAGCCTTCTCTTTTTCAGGCTGAACAATCCCAGTTCTCCCAATCTCTCCTCATAGGACAGGTGCTCCATCCCTCTAATCTTAGTCATGGCCTCCTCTGGACTCGCTCCCACAGGTCAATGTCCTTCCCGTGCTGAGCACCCTGGAGCTGGATGCTCTGGGGGTGTTCCTGGTGGGCTCTCACCAGAGCAGAGGGGCAGAATCCCCTCCCTCGCTCTGCTGCCCACACTGCTTTGGATGCAGCCCAGGACACAATTGGCTTTCTGGGCTGTGAGTGCCCATTGCTGGGTCATGTCCAGCCTCTCACCCACCAGCACCCCCGGGTCCCTCTCTGCAGGGCTGCTCTCCATCTGTTCATCCCCAGCCTGTGCTGACACTGGGGGTTGCCCTGACCCAGGTGCAGCACCTTGCATTTGGTCTTGTTAAACAGCATGAGATTCCCATATGCCCATTCCTTGAGCCTGCCTAGATCCCTCTGGATGGCATCTAATTCTTCAGGTATATGTGGGTATGAGCTGGTTGTGTGAAAGTTGGTACCCAGTTATAGGCAGTGAAGGATGCCAGGTCACAATCCATCCCACAGGGGCACAGTCTATCCCTAGGTGACATCACCGTGGGCCATCAGTACCCATGGAACTCTGTGTCAGTACACACATCTGGGCTTGCCGCCACACCACTGCCAATTCCATCCCCCATCTCTTGTCTCATGATGTCTCATGCCATTCACTGAGGCCTTGGCTGTGTCTTCTCAGGGTCCTTTCAGGTCACTCTGGCCATGACAGACACCTCCAGGCACATGCATCACAAGAGTTCATTCAGCAGCCTCTTGTGCCTCCCTGGGAGGCTGCAGGATCTCCACATTCTCCACACTGCTGGCCTGTCCTCCAGGCTCCCCTGCTTTCTCCCATGTTGGGTCACAGACAGCACTTGGCTCAACCTGGAGGCTCCTCTGCTATCTTTCTTCCCTAGACAGAAGGCGCAAAGGTGATTCCTTCTGCTGAGCACCCATCAGATCTCATCTAGGCACTGAGTCCTCTTCGTGGTCCCAGAGAAGGCTGACAAACAAGAGGGGCAAGGGCTTTAAAGCAAGGATGCTCTGTGGGGATGAGACTGGATCAACATGGAGCAGACAAGGCATTGGGACACCTCACAGCACACCCTGGTGCTTCTGGGAAAGGCATCAAAGGGGTCGGGGTGGGCTCATGGGAGGGTGAGAGACAGTGGCATCTCATGAAACTAGAGGAGATAAGGAACCGAACCCAAAATTCCTGCAAGATTCATAAAGCACTGAAGAGTGTTGCCTAGAAAGGTTGTGGGATCTGTGAGCCTGGAGGTCTTCAGGATCTGAGTGGCCACAAACCAGTCACAAGCCCATGAAGGGATACTGGCTGAAGTCCTGGAAGAGAAAGCATTGACAGTGGGAAAGACAGCAAAGGTTTTCAAAGGAGCAACAGTTTCCAGGAGGTTCTGACTTTCTGGTTTTATTTGGTTCAGCAGCTTTCATAAATTTTTAATTAGGAGAGAATAGGATAGTTCCAGTTGGCAGGGACACACAACACTCATCTAGTCCAACTGTCTGATCACAGCTGACCAACAGTTAAAGCCCATTATTAAAAGTGTTGTCCAAATGCCTCCTCTTAAGGCACTGTCAGGCATGGGACATTGATCACCTCTCTAGGGAGCCTTTTCCAGCGTGCAACCACCCTCTTGGTAAGGAAATGCTTCTGAATGTCAACAGGCCAGCTCTTCACCCAGCTTGGTGTGCGCCTGTTCGTTTCACAGCCGAACAGCTTGTCCAGAAGGATGCTGTGAGGGACTGCATCAAAAGCATTATGAAAATCCAGAAAAGCAACACCCACCTCCTTCACCTACCAGGCAGGTGACCTTATTGTAGAAGCACCTCGGATTGGCCAAACAGGGCTTTCCTTTTGCGAACCCGTGCTGTGCCTGATGCTTACACTTCCTTGAAATGCCTTTCATTACCACCCAGTAACAACTCCTCCATAATTTTTTCAGGTCCTGAGGTTAACTCTTAATTGCCTATAGAATAACTCATCAGTGCTGGTTATAACAGGTGTGGAAGGGAGGTGCAGTCTTTTCATGTATACATTAATCCACATCAATTTCCCTATCTATAAATTTCACTGTAAATCGTAGAAACACAGTGATATACACATATATATATGGAAGTCAAAAAGAATGCCTTGTATCTGACAATCCACCAGGGAACTTTCTATGAAGTATGTACCTGGTACATACTTCATGCAATATCTGTCCACTGGTGTCTCCATATACAAAAAAAAAAAAAANTAAAAAAAAAAAAAAAAAAAAAAGAAAGTGTGGCCTGTAGATGACATGAGATGTAGATGGCAGAGAGAAAAAACCCACTTCTTCAGTTCTGAATTCTTTCTGCTTTGTCATGTCTCTCATCTTCTTAACAAGTGAAGGAGTATGACTGAGAGGAAAACCACCCTTGTTAAAAAATGTTATGCACTTCTCACATTTATGTATTATGATCATGCTTGATGTGATAAACAGATAAGTAGCACATCAGATTGTACAAAAAGTCAGCTGGCTCTCAGAAGATTATAAGTAGGATATCATATAATGAATTTGAGTAGTAAGAAAAGCCTGAGAGCCTCCTGGTGCCATTTTATCACTATCTCTTTCAATCTGTCCATGTTACATTTGCTAATCTGATGCTTTCACTCACTAGCTTGCATCATGATTTTGCTAATTTTAGTTTTCTTCGGACAATCCTGCTCACATAAAATTCATGTCATAATGCTCCTTAAGGAAGATACTCTCCTTCTGTTCACGTGTGACCTCAAGAGATTACAGAGACACTCCAGAGACCACATGCCAGTCTCCTCTCTCTTTTCAATGTACAGACATCGTGTCTTCATAAAGTGACTGGAAATGGTCTTTTTTACTAAAAGAGCTTTGGAGTATATCAGGACTAAAATACACTGCTGCTGCTCCACAGTGATTAACACATGTCCCCCACTTGTTGACTAAAATGTTTTTCTCTCCTGTCAATTCCCACAGGCAGATCTCAGAAAGTTTCTCTCTGTACCAGTAGTGAACTACCTGATGCTGTTTCATTTTCCCGTCCACTGCAGTTAGTTCAGATTCCAGTTGCTCAAATTTTTCATAAGTTGCTGAAGCTATCTCCTGAAACAAGGAAGTCACAGGGTCATTAGTTCAGTCCCAGGAGCAACCCTTGACTAAAATCTCAAATTAGCTAAGGCCAATTGTCTTGACTTCAGCATCCTTGCTCAGTTTGAAATGTATGTTTCTTCAGCTACCTGCATTTTTATTGTCTTTATTGGCATCTCCTCAAAAAGCATTTGTGTTCTAAGCATAAATGAGTAATCCTAGTTAAATTTAAAAATTAAAATATTCACAGTTGACCTCCTTGTTTACTCCTGTCCTATAGACTATATCTCTCAATATCAAGTTGAATATTATGGTGTGGAATGATTTCAATCTATATTTTCTCCTGTGTAATGAGATAATCTCAATTCTACAAACCTACCTTAATTTGGCATTAATTTTTTGGCAGCGTTGCGTTGCCTGAATTTACATCAGGTTAAAGAACAGGGATTCAGCCTTCAACATGGTCTCATTTTGTTTTGGTAGAATCTTTTTGTGATGTAATAGGGGTGCTGGATATGGGGAGAATGTAAAAAGGCAAAGCAACAACACTGTGTTCCTCATCGTGTAGCTGCAGTTTGAGGGCTTGGACCATATTTGTTATCTATTATACAAGTCTTTCTTTACACATTGTAGTGTAATAACTGGCTTTGAGTACTATTTTCTTGGATTGTCTGCTTCAACTTTGACAAAAGTATTTTCTGCCACATCTTTGAAAATGCTTGGCTCCAAAAATTATTTAATTCTGTTGTAGTTGCTTCACAGGAAAAAAACCCACTTGAATCCTTTAGAACAGGAAGGAAAATGTGCTCCGTGGAGAGACAGGTGCTCCTCAGAGAAGTACTCAAGCGTTTGGACACAAGGCAATTTGGGTTTTTTTAGAAGACTGCATATATGTACTTTTTTCACTCACTCTTTTTCCAAGTAACCCTCATTCAGCTGAAGCTACAGTCCTAAAATATCCATGGGGCAGTTGATTGCACATGGCAAATCGTGCTTCTCCTGAAGTACAGCAGACTCTCTCATTGGAATCTCAGTCAGGACCATTCATGGTGATTAAAGCACTTAGGTAAAGGAAAAAGGAAATAAAACTACAGACGCCAATAGCTTTTATTTAAATTAAAGGATGACTAGAAGTCCAAGGGCAGCCTGCAATTCGGTAAAAAGATTACTAAATCTGAGATACGAAAAGAGGGACAGGTTACTGGAACAGGAGATGTTTTTCTTGGAAATGATACAGTGTATGTGTTTGCCTATCTGTCTATTTATAACATGAAACATGACCCACACACATTTTTCCTGTGCAACATATTAAGTGTTGCACGGCTTTTCAATACATAGGTAATGGCACTCAAAAGCTGCCTTTATGTGCTGGCCCAGTTTTCTCTCAAAACTTGTCAAAATCCCTTAGGTAACTAATGACAACTACTAAACAGGCTTGTTGTTATATCAGGTTTTGAACCTGAGTTGAAAACAAAATGTTTTGCACATGGTGGTGAGTAATTTTCGTAACACTGAAAGTGCATTTCTGTAGCACTCCAAGCTATTTTTTCACAGTCCAATGCAGAAGCAGTGCCTGTTCAAAACTTTTGCTAAATTTATGTCTTAATACATTTCTGAAGCATTCATTAGAGAAATGGGAGCTCCTCTGTCCTTGTCTGTGACCATTTTACCACTCAAAGGTTATGGGAAAGAACACTAAAATGCGGTAAAGAGCAATAGAATTTGCAATGAAATCAAAAGAATTTCCCCCAGCGTAGCTGATTAAGTACAGCATCAGGCAGAAAGTTAAGTAAACATACAGTCATAGTAAAAAAATCCTACACTGGGGGAAAGACTCCTTTGGTTCTTCTTATAAAAAGAATTGCTAGATGGCAAGTCCAATTCTCTCAAGAACTTTGTTGCGAACTTTGTGCTCAACATTTGGAGCTTATCCGGTCAAGTATAAAGTACAATAACATTCAGCATGAGAGAAACATTTCGGTTTGTATGATAAATGTCACTTGAAAATGGGCTTGGCTTTTAATTTAGAACATTGTAAACACACCGGGAGAAACTAGTTTTGATCATTTGCCAAATATTGCACAAGCATTTAGACTAATAAATAGCCTTCTATAACAGGAAGTGTACTGTATATTTTATGTGTTCCCACAATTTCTAAGAGAAAGTCTCATCCCTTCTGTTTCACAGATGTTTATAGAGAAAAAAAAAACGCCTAAACTAGATAAAATAGCATGTGTTATTATCAAAAAAGCATTTCAATCATCAGCTAAAGATTTTGGTAACATTAAGAGTACATTATAAATAAGAATACATTTTAATTAGAAGATTTTCCCACTGATTAGTCCTTCAGACCCTTAAGTCATGCCTGACTGAATAAGATGTATAGTTAAGAAAATAATCATAGGGTCCATCATCTCATCATTTTGATTGTGTAAACTAGAAAGTAAGACATATTCCAGCTGTAAGAAAAACCAAGAGGTCTAATTTCCATGCCACTGTTACACCATGTGGGTCAGATCTACGAATGTAGGGTGCGTACTGTATTCTGTCTCATCACGCTGCCATTTCCAAGGATATGAGATGGATGTACAGCTAAGGGTTTGGTTTTCTAAACTTTGCACTGGACTCTGCCTTTTGTACCCGAAATGTCTCAGGAAGGAAGCAAGCCCAAACAGCCTCTAAGCTTTTTAGGTGTGACAAAGGCTCTCTTGCTTCTGCTCCCTTAACATTTGGCTTGAAGGGCTGAAGAAGCAAAAGTAACTCCAAACATGAGAAGGACAGTTCTACTTGTAACCCTCCAAACAAATTGTGGGGAGCGGCAGGAGGGTGTGGGGATATGGGGAGGGTGTGGTACATGTTAGATCGAGGAATGAGTGGTTATCTCTATTTGGGTTTTCACAGGACAAAGATGTTCTGTAGGTTACAGAGGTAACTTCGAGTAAATTCTGCAGAAATCTGGTGTGACTTTGGGGAACTTAGAGAACAGCACACAGACTGCTCAGCGAGTTCCTGGAATGTGTTAGTAGTAAAGTTTTGGTTCAGACAGCAAAGTATGCAGTAGTGAAAGACTCTTTCAAAGTTTGATTCTAACCAATGAGTTTGTGGATGCTGAGAGTGCAAAGCAAAGTGCCTCATAGACCATGATGTGACAGCTGATCACTTTCAAAAAGAGACAGAGCGATGCAGCATGAGATCAGCAAACTAAGAAAAAAAAAAAAAGAGGAAAAAGCAGAAATCAGGATGAAAATTCAAGGAAATAGAAGGTTTTAGGAGAACTGGCAAAGAAGTGATACTAAGGACACAAACGTAGGAAGGGAACAATTTGCTTAATGATGGGTTACACTGGCACCAGGCAAGAGCAAAACAGAGAGAAGGTGGAAACTAGGTTAGTTATGTGAGCACATATGGAGGTCTGAGGTAGAAAACGAGCAAGATACACAAACAGGAACAACAACATACATGCACATCAGCACTATAAGGCTGAGAAGGGAATTGCTGCTCTGTTTCAAGAAAAAAAGGAGGAAATAATGATAGGTAATGCACACAAAATCCAAAGGTTTGATATTTTTGGATTCGTATTCTCTAGTTAAAGTCAAGCTTGAGGCCAAGACAATGCTTGTGCAGGACAGCATAACAATACTTCAGTGATCTGGATGCTTTCAAACTGGCAGTGACCAAAGAATTTCGCCTTTGGGTTCATGCAAATTCAAACCAAGTATTGATGAGATTCTTGCTCAAACGATCATCTGAAGATATCTCAGATACTGAAATAGCTATTTTTGAGAAGTGGGGGGAAACAATCTATTTTCAAACACTAAAGAGTTAGTGAGGAAACAGGTGAGAATAAACAGGAGTTCATCATGAACACATTAGTCTGTTTTACTCTACCACAGTGCCTGTTGGCCATGGGGCAGGGAAGAATAAAAAGATGGTATATATTTTGACTATTGTAAGACTCTTTTGTCTCCCATGACAGATGCACAGCAGGCCATGGGTGTGTGATCAAGATGAAATTGCTAAGATGGGGAAGCACGAGCAGTCATATGAAAATAGTTCATGGTGAACTGCCAGTTTTCAACCTAAACAAAAGGTGGACCAAGTGGGATTTTGCACTAGTCTGCACCTAGTTCCACCTGTCAAATTTTTTCAGTAAAACTATGAAACTGTAATAATGTGCTTACTGAATTTGCAGACAACCTGGAGCTGAAAGAGGCCGTCCTAAAAGTGGAAGACTGGCTTAAGATTCAGAATAGCGTTGGCAAAATTGGATATGCAAGCGAATGGATGACACTCCAGAGTAAACATAAGATCCTATATTCAGACAGGAATGTTCAATTGCACAACTGCACGACGTGCAGCAACTGGCTCACAACAGGCCTCCGTGGGGGGTTGCCTGTGACTTGTAATGGACTACCAGCAGACCATGAGTTTACAAGATCATGATGTTGGGGAAAAAAGGTACATATTGGGACATACAAACAGGAGAACAGTTTAAAAGATGCAGATAGAAATTATGCATTATTACGGCTTGGGGTGTTTTCAGCTTTGGACACTACCCCCTTGAAGAACACAAAGCAAAATCTACATGAATAGAGAGAACCCAGAACGGGGACATGAAAAGGACCTACAAGAAAAACTAGGGGAACTGAGGTTAATTATCCTAAAAAAAGAAAAGACTAAGGAATAATACAGACAAGATGCTCCATGTAAACAAAAAGTTGCTGCAAAGATTAAGGTAACTATTGTCTGTTCAATAGGGTTACGATGAGAACTAACAGGCTTCAGCAAAAGCAAGAATGTTAGAACTGCACACTGAGGAAAACTCACAGAAAGGTTTGAAAAGCACTGGACCAGATCACTTGTGAAGGCCATGAAGTCTCCATTCCTGGACGTTTTTAAGGGCACCTTAGATAAGGATCTGTTGGGATGTTACTTTTTGAGAAAGGGGATAAATAAGTCTATCCTTGAAGTTCCTTTAGACCTACCTTTGTGCAATTCTGTAATCTGTCTTGGCCCTAGCTCCTATCTCCTTAACAAACCTCCTCTGCCTCAGAAACGAGGTATAAAAATTCATTAGTGTTTGCAAATGTACTTGGGAATAGTGCTGAACAGATTGCTGTCTTGAGCACAATAAAATAATCAGTGTTTAGATAATTGTCAAGGAACTCAGGCAGTTATCTATAGTTATACAAACCTCGTGCCCTCTTTAGGAAAACACATAGCTGTATGTGGTTTTACCAATGCCAGCAATGCCACAGACTCACAGAGTCACTGAATGTCTGCAGCTGGAAGTGACACATAAGGATCATTGAGTCCAACTCCCTGCTCCTCACAGGACTACATAAAACTAAAGCATATGACTGAAATATATGTAGTAGTGGAGATGCCACAGAAGTCACTGGTGTGTAAAAAAAAGGAATCACATTCCCAGTCCTTACTAAAAGGGGGCAAAATGGTTGTATAATTGACTGGCTTTCATTAGAACTTAGTGTTTTTCTCTTATCCCCATCTCCTGTCCATCAAATGTTTTCTTTGTTGCAACTTACCACTATCAGTACAAATAAAAGCTTACAGAGTGAAGTTTATTATAATTGGAAGACATGCTTTATTTTTATAGCATGCAAAAATACATGCAGAGCCATTATGATTTGCTCTGGGTCTGACTTCAGCCACTACTGAAAATTCACTGTTCCCTTATAATACATGAAAATGTCAAATAGCAGTTTAGCTATCTCTGCTCCTGAGTGCTTTTTGAATTAGGGTTCTATTTCAGAAATGTACATTTATTATAATCATACTTTTGGAAGGGATTATTTAATGTATAAATTATTTTCATTATCTTTCAGGGTTGCTATCACATTGTGGCCTGTATCTGATTCCTACTCAATCAAACACTTTCTCACCTCACCAATTCCTTTTTGAAATGTCAAATCATTGATACTATTATTTTATTGCATAGCAATAGGAATGATACTGGTAAGAAAACCCAATCTGTTGAAAAAGCTTGAGCTCAACAGATGAAAATTTGGATACAGATCTAAGACGGAACCTCAGTTAAAAAATGTAGATAAAAATGTGATATGAAAAAACGCAGAAAAGTGTGATATTTCATATTTATAATGTGGAAAATATGTACAGTCCAGGAAAGATGATTCCGAAACATTAGCTTGGCTGTAGTAGTAAAAATACATAATAATTACTTTGGAAAATATAATTCTTAAGATAAGGCATTTGTAATTCCTTTGAGTGGACAGTATTTTATTTTTTTTCTGAGCCTTTTCCTTACTTTGGTTTCAGATAATGACACTGCAGTTGGAAAAATCAAGCTAAGCCATGTCTACCATCAATGCAAAAGGATATATTCTTCACTATTTTTCTAGGCTAATGTAAAACTTGTCAAATTATTGGATTTTTCAGTTCATACTGTAGTAGTTCCCTGACTTTTTTCCATTGAGATGGATCAGGTTTTTTCCTGATACAATATAAATACAACTTTTCTCTTTCTGACTCTACTATGTACCACCCTAAACATGGATCTGCCTAGACTCAGTATCTTTCCTTGCCAGTTTTATGTCATCCCTTTTCAGTCACTTTACCATTTAAGGAGCATGGGTTTCTCAGAGTAAGGAACTGAAATTTTCTAAAAATAAGACCTTTTTTTGTACTCAGAATAAAGCAGCTAAAATCCATAGTCATTTCCAAATGCAGGGGATTGGAATTGCAACGTGTCTCTCAAGTAACACGGTTTATGAGAAAATGCATCTCAATTAGCACAAAGGCAGAGGAGGCAGAAGAAATATGCAGAATTCAGATTAAAATGGTGCACAAAAAAATAAGAAAACCTTTTTTACATGGTGAAATAAAGTGAAATCCTGCCCCAACATCGTCAAAAGGTGTATAGCCATTGAGTTCAGTGGTACCAGGATTATATTGTGTTTATATCTTGAAACATACTCAATACTTTCAACTTCAGCTTTAGAAACTGTGAAGGTCTTTACTATTTTTTCATAGAGCCAAATGAATAAAAATGTTAGCTTGTATGAGTTGTCCAACAATAATCCAATTCACCTGTCTGACTTAATCTAAAACCCCAAATTAATACATTTACAGTGTTTTGTAGTAAAAATTTCCAATGCACGTAAAACCAGAAAATACATATTCTATGTTTTGTAAGTTTTAAAATAGCTTTTTTATTCTTTTATTTTTTTTTTCTTCTTTCCCCCACCCCCCCAAATTGTTTTGTTGTTGTCTGCCAAGTCTTTCTTTGGAAATCTTTGGCAATTCTTACATATATAAAATAAAATAAAATAATTCAGTAGCATTATAGCCTAAAAAAAATTATAGCCAGCAATGTTAAGGCATAACTTGGGAATTGGATCTGAACCAATTGCTATGAAACCATTTAAGGGAAGAAAGCGTTAGCAAACACATGTAATTCTGCTTGTGTAATTTGTCATTAAGAGAAAAACAAATATGTAGGTCAGAGGTGAAGGTTCACTTTTACAAAATATCCTTTCCTGTATTTTTAGCACTTACCAGTAGGGAAAATGGCAGTTCTTACAATTTCTTTTGGAATTTCCCTGGGAGAGGGTGACAAAGTGTTGTCCTCTTTGAAGTAAGAGCCTTGCAGCGGTATTGGAGTTGTTGAGATCAAACTGCGTTTGTTTCTTTCCATTTGACCTCGTGAAAACCCTATTACCTGTGATTCCTGTACACAAAATCTTCTTAGAGAGGACAAACAGGATCACTTAGAAATTACCCAAGAAATTTTACAAGCCATTTATGACTGACAAGCTCAGCGCCCCAGAGAATTAATTGATCTTACACCTTATTGCTTGAAAACTTTTCTAGGGTAGGTTTGGACAACACAGATTGAGAGTCTGAGCGGGTTTCCTAACTCTCTTCCCTCCACCCTTGATGTCTCTCATAGGTGGCAATGCCACCTCAAATCAAAATATTTGTCCACATTTATCTATAACCTCAGGCAACTTTTCCTTTTAAGGACACGACCCAATGCTAACACATCGTACAATGTCATTCATGTTATTTATGACAATCTTGCACAGCTCGAATGAATAACTTGTTACTTTAGAGCAGATCATTTCTCCACTCAGGAGAAGAAAGCAACAATGTATAAAGTACTTTGTTTTGGTCCTCCTACGGAAAATGTAGCTTTAAAGGTGTTTTCAAACAGACTGGAAAAAAATTGACGGATATTTGCACGGATTTAATTCCTGCTATGACTCTGCCTCAATATCACCACTTTCATCCAAGACATACCTGTCTTTTAATATGGCTTATTTCTAAACTGTAGGTCCTCCAAGGTGGAAACACTGCAGCTTAGCCACCTTGCATGACTTCCGACAAAAAGGTGGTAGGTCAGCAAAAGGCACCTCCTGGGCATTCCAGTGATGTCACTGACAAAGTGTAGTGCTCTGTTACAAGACATGGAGGATGACATGTAAGTCTAGCTGGCATGTCTTTCAAGACAATTAATTTCCTCCAAGGCAAGTCCTAGAAATTACTGGGCCATTCCAGCTTAAACTTGGACAAAGCTGGAGGCAGGCATTCACCACGGCAAATCTTAGTCTGAATGCTGCATTTATTACAGTTGTAAACTGCTTTATAATGTGGACAGGGGGACAAATGTAGGCAGCATCTGACTATAACATGGAATAGTTTTCTGCTTTTGCCTTTCAAATATGGAAAAGAAACAGTGTGTCTGGATGAACAGCTCTGTGCCAAAGCCAGCCTCCAAGTAGTCAAATGTCTTTCATCTATTCTGCATCCCACACACTTGTAAATTTAATGAAGTGCTGACTGAAAGAAGTTTATTCCTGGCTTCCAGTTAGATACTAATAAGCTAAGCTTAGGTAGCATAAATGCTTATTAGGAAGATGGAATATGTTAGCTATCACCAACCTCAGGCTTCCCAACTTTATGACACTGGCAATGGCTCTTTTCAGTGGGACCCTCCGTTGATTCCAGCGGGTTTTGGATTGGGGTCTCAGTTGTGCAGCTGTTGCTAACACTGGCTAAGTATTCAAATACTACACAGAACAAGTAACAAGTGGTTATAAATTTATATTGTACAATAATCTAACCCACAGACAGGACAGAAGGCAATAGTGTATCTATTCCTCTTTCTTAGATCTCCCAGGTCACATGTAAATGGTGGTCCTTCACCTATTCAGGTCCAGTTGCACATTCCAACTATCTCTGGGCTCCAAGTCTAGTCAATATCTGGGCATTTGTACCTCTAGCAGAAAAGGGACAGAACAGAAAAGGTCTACAGTATTCATTTCCACCTGCATCTCTTAGGAGGTCCTCCTGTATATATTAATAAGCTTTCTTAGACTTCGTTAAAGTGAACTTTACTGCTAAATTCTTCAAAAAGTGAGCTGGGTATCATGATAGAGAACATTTTGACACAACTTTTTAAAATACCTAATTGCACAGGCTTTTGGAACATTCACAAGAAAAGGTAGACGCTTTAAGACTGGGATATCCAAAAAAACAATGTAAGCAGCAAACAATCTAAGCTAGCCAATACTGAGGAAAACAATATATTTTTAAATTTTTGTCCTATTCACAAGGCTCTGTTTAGTCCTATTATGAAGACTAAGCACTGTTTAGTCCTATTATGAAGAAAGAAATTGCTTTGCTACTTACCGGGATTTCAACAAAAATATATTCAGAAGGTTGCAGCAACTCTTTAAATTTTTTTCTTTCAAAATTGCTGCCTTCAAGTTGTTATCAACTACCTGTTTCTTACCTTGCTGCTATTCTATTAGTAACAGTGAAGCAGCTGGTTACATTCTATACTGGGAAAGGGAAAGTCGTTCACCTGGTGCCACTGAGCATCTTACAAGTGAATTTTTACTTGAAGACATACTGTACCTGACAAGTCCGACAGACCACCCAATACAGCCAGAAAGAAGTTTTCAGCCAACCCATGTAATGGAAGTCTTAGGTACAGTATAATGACTAAAAAGATGCAAAATCAGAGAAATGTCACTTTGCAAACATGACAACATTAATTTGAATAAATCTTAAAATCCTATTTCAATTAACTTCTCCAGTAATGAATAAAGAGTGTATGTATCAACTCTTAATTAAAACTTGCTTATTTTCCAATTCTTTACATTAAGAAATGTGCTTATTTCACTTCTTGGTCACTATTGTGTCTGTTCTGTTTTGGGATATGTGATAGTTCAAGGTGTAAAGGTTTAGAATGCTTGGTTTTATGATACACTTATATATGTATTTTTCATACAATCCTAAAAACATCACTCTGTATTTGACAGAGACATTTCCTCCAATAGACTGAAATAATAAATCTCCTTACTCTTTGTATATCCCTGTGTACTTTTTCCTTTTAGTTTATTGCCTAAGCTTTGCTATTTGAACAATGATTTTCTTCTTCTCTAGCCTCATTTTTTTTTTTTAAATATTTGAGCATGGCATGAAGTTCTAACTGATTTTGTGACATCAACAATTTCCATGGCAACTAACAGATGCTTTAAACACAGGATTGTAATCAACTGAACACAAGATTGAGTAAAAGGGAAAAAAAAGACTATGGCCAAGCAAGATTTCATTAGAGCTCAATGGTGTTCTTTTAAAAGGGTGGAGAAAGGAATACAAATGATGAATACACTTCCACTTTTTAACATCACAGTTCTCCACAATTGTCCATACATTGTGGTTATTTATTTCAGATGTTCATAATATTCGATGTGACCTTTGTGGAATTCAGACAGTGCCAAAAGTTTCAGACATATTCATTAGTCTTGTTCTTGTGCGCTCTCATCACCTCTGAAAAATCATGCTTAAAACACTTCGGGCTGTACTCTGAAAAACTGGAACACAGGCAACTGTTGGGAAACATGGCTGTAGATTAATTTGTCTTAGTAAATTCATGTTAAAAAATGCCACACATTTAACATATTAAGAGACAAACCCCCACTTCTTTTAAACAGTATTTTTAGTCCAGCACTAACTTACGTAATGAAAAAAAATGGTCCGTTTTCTTTAAATGATATTCCTTTCAGCTAAATTCTGTTATTATGAAGTGTCTTGCGTATAATGCAGACATACATATGGATGTGGGTATCTGTTGGGTCAAATTCCTGCTCTGTCTTTTCCAGGCTAAAGGGCTACTGGATGAGTTGGAAAACTACATAAACCAGGGACTCTGTTTTGTCAAAATGGATTCATCATTGTCTTATTTCTGCTTAATCATCCCAGTGTAAATTATTTGTCTATGTACAAAAGCGAGATTCTTAAGATCAAGAACCATTTTCCAGGCTAAAGTTGCATACAAAAATCTTATTCCAGGGTCAAAGCAGATCTCAGTGGTTCCACCTTGTTCCCACCTCATGCTACAGTGTGTAGCTCAGTTGAATCCACACTGACAAGGCTCACACACACTGAGTACACAGTCGCTGTGGCCATATCAAATCTACAAAGAAAACTACAGAAGTTTTATTCTGCACAGTGGCTGCAGGAAGGATTGTCAGTTCTAGTCCTTCTCTGCTCAAGATGTATGAATCCAAAGAAGTGTGGCCTGTCTCCTGTGAGAGTCTTTGGCAGAGGGTGCAGGATCAGGGAGCAGAAAGATGCCCAGGACACTCCATATCTCCATTGCAAGAAATACCATTCTTGAGGTCGTGATCAGAGTATGGTTAATGCATGGACGCGAGAACTTTTCCAATATACCTGATTGTATTAAATATGTATTCAAATGTGCACAGTTTACTAGCTCTTATGAACATCTTGGGAATTTCTTTCACTAAGTAGCTTTAAAATACTGTTTGAGAATGTGTAAACACCCCACTCTTTTTCATATTTTTGGTTTGCCACCTCTTGGTAGATCGCATATGCCACAGGAAAACAACATGTTTGAAAGACTGCAATGATGAGGGAAACCATATTCTTAATTTTTTTTTTTTTTTCAGGTATACTGCTGAAACAGCACACATGCTGCAAAGTTATGGGTCATCTCTGAAGTAGAAGGCTGTAGGCAATACTAGTTTAACATCCTGGCTTAGTCCTGGAAATCTGGTTTATGCTTTTTTAAGTCTTCTACTTTATTGAGGTGCTTAAACACAGTAACATTTTTAATTATTATTATATTTATTA
>VXAY01006712.1:167206-222919 GCA_013399855.1 Oxyruncus cristatus
GATGGAGACAGAGATTTGAACTGCAGAAGAGTTTGGAACTGTTACCTTAAAGACTTTTTTTTTTCCTCCCTTCTCTTTCTTCCACTGGACTGTTTTTGAGGAAGAGAAGAAGGGGTGGCATTTGTACATATATAAGTTTGTTATTATAAGAAAACTAGTTAGAGTTGTGTATATAAGTATTTTCCCTTAGTTCTGATTGTGTAGCAATAAATCTTAATATTAATCCCCATTTCAAGGAGATCTGTTTTGTCTGTGCAAACTCTTCCTGTTTATTAGCAAAATTTATGGGTTGATAATACTGTGCAGAAAGCACAGGGGCTAAACCTTGACAAGGAGGTTTTCAAGAAGTTTTTCACTAAGAATATGAGAATTTAACTGTGTTGATTCTTTTTAATCTTCAAAAGACTGATCTATTCCTGTTGAGGAGGCAGGCTTAAGGAATAGGATGGGAAGTTGGGTGGGACTGTTCTCAACAGTGCAGTCCTTAAATTAGCATCTAATCAGCTGTGAAACCTTAAGCTAGGAATCAACTTGTCTGCCTTCTCATTGGTCATTTCAATGCCTTACTTGAGAAAACTATGGAATTTGGTTTTGATTTTTTCAGCTTTCTGAAAGTTATCCTCTAGTTCGGAATAGTTTTTAAACCAGTATATTGAGTTCACATGGGCCTCTCTGAGAAGAGACCAGGAGCTGTCCTGATACTGGACACAGTGAGCTGCATCCAGTTCCAAAACAGACCCATGGCTGTCCAAAGCTGAGTCTGTAAGTGATGCTGGTGACACCTCTGTGATAACATAATTAGAAATAGTAGAGAACCATGTGCAGGAGCCATGAGAGAGGAGTGAGAAAAAAATGTGAGGGAACAGCCCTGAAGACACCGAGATCAGTAGGAAGGAAGGAGAGAAGGTGCTCCAAGAGCCAAAGCGGAGATTCCCTTGCAGCCTGAGGAGAAGACCATGGCAAAGCAGGTTGTTCCCCTGGAGCTCGTGGAAGACCACTCTGGAGCAGATAAGAGCCCTCTGAGGAGCAGGTTCCTGGCAGGCGCTGTGACCTGTGGAGGGTAGCCCATACAGATTTTCTAGCAGTTGTGGCCCATGACAGACCCATGCTGGAGGAGTCTGTTTCTAAAGGGCTGTACTCCATGGAAAGGACTCGTGCTGAAGCAGTTCTTGAAGAACTGTGACCCATGAAGGCCTGTATAGCATGGGAGGGATCCTATACTGGAGTAGGGGAGAAATGTGAGGAGAAAGGAGTGTCAGGGATAAAGTGTTATGGTCTTACTGCAAGCCCCATTCCCAATCCCCGTTGTGATGCGCAGCAGTGGGGAGAGATGGAGGAGTTAGTAGTAAACTTAAGCCAGGAGAGAAGGAAGAATGGGGGCAAGTTGGTTTTGTTTTGGTTTTTGTTTCTCACTATGCAAGTCTTACTGGCAGTAGATGAAATTTATCTTTCCTGAGTCCAGTCAGTCTGTTTTGCCCGTGATGGTAACAAATCAGTGATCTCCCTGCCTTTATCTCGATCCATGAGCTTGTAATTGTACTTTCTGTCCTGTCTTATTGAGGAGGGGAATGAGAGACCATCTTTGTGGGCACTTGGCAGACTCCCTAAGTTAACACAGTTGTTATGGATTTTCCAAAATAAGAATAAGGCAAGACCTTTATTCTTGAGGAACTATGAAATTGAGGGTGGACTGGTTATGTACATTCTCCTAGAAACTTGCATAAAAATTGGACTAAAATGAAAGTGGTGAGGAATCTTTCTCTCCAGATGAGTGAGCAGTGACCACTACTGTGTAGTAAGTACTGTACAGAAGCTGAAGTGGAATAACTTCAACAGAAGAGACTAAATCTGTAGCTGCTTTGTTCTTTTTTCTGTCCCTTAGATGAGATGCAGGAATCTTTTCATTGGACTTGACATCTGTTTAGATGTCTCTCTTCTTACACTGTGTGCTCTAGAGCCTTGTCTATGAAATATTGTGTGTCCTTCTCTAGTTTTGATGTTCTCTAATGACAGCTTTAGGTTAGTTACTCCTTTAGTACCAGAAGCAATTTATAAAAATACTAAATTTCTGTCTCAGAGGGACTCCATTCTTCCACTGAATGAAAACAATTTGAATTGAAAGTACTTTCAACCGCTGTGAACTTGTCTCCTGTGTCAGAGTTTTTCTTACGGTCTAGTGGAAGTAGAGACAACATTATTCATGGCTAATATTGCCATAGCATAAAACTTAAAAAAAAACCCCAAACATTTCTGGTAATTTGATGTATTCACATGAGGATGCTAGCTGTGGATTTATCCATGCAAGTTTTCTTCCTTTTTTGGTATTGAATGAGCTGTAGACCACAGCTAGCTGTGATTTGTGATCACAAAATAAATACCAAATTTAAGATCAGGCCATTAATGAAAAGTAAATTATGAAATCGAGCTAGAGAGTCATCTTTTTAGCAGTATTTTCCCTTGATTGATATAATTTTGATATTTGCTTTTTCAAGCTGATGAAACAGAACATCTGTTAGTTCCTCCTCTTGCGTGGCTTGTGATATCTGATTAAGAAATGGAAATGTATTTATTCCAATAATACAAGCATTCTTCTTTCTCCTTTCCCAGTAGAATCGAAGCCATCTTGAACTTGTGATCCATGCTATTACTTAAGGTTTGCTAAAAAGACCCAAATCTGTCTGAGCTGGTCCTCTAGATATTTTGTGAGCCTTGCCAAACAGAATTAACATTTTTGTGAACAATGACTTTACGAGTATAAGACTTACCAAAGGCGGGACATTCACGTGGAATTACAGCACCTTCTTCAGTGACTTGAAGTGTGGGGGTTTTTTTTATGAAGTTTTTTCTGTCTTTAGAAATAGTTTTGAGCAACAGACGGCTATACTATACTTGGTGCTGGAAAGTATAAAAGTAGTGCATCTTTGGATATTAGAGAACATAGTGAGGTTATGGTAAGTTTTACTTGCTCATAAAAATAATACATTTTTTAAAAACTTGTTCTGTTCTAATAGTTTAATGTCTTAGGCTTTTAGTCCAATACAGCAAATGCACACAACGCAATATTTTCTGGAAATATTTTTTCCAGTGAGAGCCACCTAAAATGTTAAAAATAATAAATTCTAGGTAAAAGGGAGTGGTATTTGATTAGTTCTTTAGTTTATCCAGAGGAGGGTAACAGGAAACAGGAATGACTTTCCCAAAACCATTAAAAAAATACAGAAGCATGGGAAAAATTGATCAAATTGAATACTTAAAATTATTACATTGAAATATTAGGTGCAAAATAATTTGTTATGTTCTGGAGGAGTAGTCACAAAGCATAAATATACTGGTGATAAAAGAAATTTATTTGTTTCAGTTCTGTGCATGGCACTCAGAGGAGTTCTCAGGGTGTTCTCTCTTTTGAGTAGCTTTATGGAAAAGCTAGGGAGACAAATTTCTGAAGGAAACACTTGGCCATTTTTGAGTTCCCCTCCTACACCTCATTTATACTAAGCTGAGTAAAAATTTTGGAAATGCAGCTTGTTTTTTTAATGGAAAATAGAGGGTTTGAGCCTAACTTTAGAGCCAAGACTTTTATATGCAAATGACCAAAAGTCATTTAATTAATGAGAATAAATATAACCATACAACTTACAAATAAGGGAATCACATATGATTCCAGACAGCTGGAGAACTTCTGCAGTTTTGTGAGATGCTTGAAACTGACGCAGTGCTCAAGATCTTTTGGATTGTTACAGTAATGATACAGAAGTTTCCTGAATAGAAATTTGTAGTGCTTTAGTGTGCAAACTTGGCACAGGCAGGAGCTGTGTGGAAGAACCTTCAGCACACACCAGATTTTAAATGAAAGTGACATCTTGTCAAGATGATTATGAAGGAGTGAAAGGTACCTTGTTTAAATACCTAGAAGAGAGAAGCATACATACAGACCTTACTTAGAGTGCTATAATAAATTTTCCAATAGTAAAGTCTTTTCTAAAGTAGATTTTACCAGAATAGACTAAATTAAAATGGAAAAGATACCAGATGGGTGCAGAACGTTTTATATTGGGAAAACTCTTCTGCAGCTAATGTTCTTAGGTAGTTGGACAACTTGTTTTCCCATTTGCTCTTATAAAGAGACTCTGCTTTCTGAATATCAAATATATAAAAAAAATAATTTCAATATTTAGAACATAATCAGAAATAATTTTGCTCTGTATTTGTCTTCCTTTTTTAATGTGCTTCTCCAGGGATTGGTCCACAGATGTCTTTGGTGATGCCACTAGCTTATTGCAGCTTTTGTTGCTTGGAAATATGTCTTTAAGGGCTATGTTATATATGTGGTGCAACTGCAATGCACTTAATTTTGATTTTAAAAAAATTGTTCTATGGGATTTTTCTCCCATTTATCCAAACCCACGTTTTCTAGGTTACATAGGTAGATGATTTCCTGCATTTCATATACTTGTTACAGTTGGATTTGACTTTTGGAATACAGTCCATGTGGCACTGCTTAGGACTGCTTCAGAGTAGTGCTGAATTTCACATACAGCTACTCACTGAAATGCAGCACACTTTTTTTTTTTCCTTTTTTTATCCTGTATCGTTGAAGCGTGAAACCAGATGACTGTTGGCACACGTGACGCTACGTAAGAAATTTCTCTAATACCCTGTGTGTTAGAGATTTGTAGGTGAACTTGACTGTCATAAAAAAGGACTTAACTGGAAACCTGTGTAACCATCACTGACCGCTTCTAGTGCCTGGATCAAAGTGTAAGGACTGCAGGGTTCAGTACTACTGAAGTCTTTGATTTGGTACGGTAGACTAGTGGGTAGGATGCTGTATCTGAACAGTTTTATTTCTGTGGAAGTGAACAAAGTTGTCTTGGTATGCTTGAGATTCTCCTGTTCAGGAATATCCTTAATGTGGCATAATTTGTCGTCTTTAAGCAAGCTATAGGCTGTATTGATTCCTGCAGGTGTATTAAAACCAGTTAAGTATTGATTTAATATTTAAAGCTGCAGGAATATCTGTGCAGTCATTATTGGTATCATTTGGCTCTTTGAAGTCACAGGGCAGTTCAGTTGAGTCTTCTGATACCCTTCTATGTATCAGCTTTCTGTACCTCTCTGTAGGTATTTTGAATTATTTGAGTTGTTTTGCTTGTGGTTGACGTATGCATTAACAAATGGCTTAAGTACTGCTGGTCTTATCTTTAGAACTTGTACTGGGCATGACTGGGACAAAGTTCATTTTCCATATGGTGCTGTGTTATCGACTGGTGAACAAAACAGTGTTGGAAAGACACCAGTGTTTTAGTTGTCACTGAGCAGTGCTTGCACAACATCAAGGTCCCCTCTGCTTCTCACTGTGCCAGTGAGTCAGCTGAGGGTTGGCAAGAGGCTGGGAGGGTACACAGCTGGCACAGCCAACTTGAGTTGCGAAAGGGAGTATTCCATGAGTCATGACATCATACTCAGCAGCAAAACTGGGTAGTTGTTTTTCCAAAGTAGACCTTGCTCAGGTCTGGAGAGGCATTGGTCTGCTGGTGGTGAATGATTGTTTTTGCATCCTTTGTTTTCTTCTTTCCCCTCACCCCCTGTACTTATTAAACTGTCTTTATCTCAACCTGCAAGGTGGTTTTTTCCCACACACCCATTCCCCCCTCTCCCCCTGCCCACACCTTGCTTTTGCTGTTCCTTTTGTCTTGTCTATCCTGCTGGTACAGATTGAGAAAGCAGCTGAGTGGGGGCTTATCTGCCATCCTGAGTCAAAGCTGTGGTTTTGCAGTACAGAACTATGGTTTTGTATGACATCAAAAATGAAATCTGTAGTCATTAGTTCCAAAAATGTCCTGTAAGGTAATGAATACCAACATTACTGTATTGTTACCCTACTCTTTTTTAGCTTTGCGAGAGGGATGCTTGAAGTCACTCTAAGCTTGTTCCAGCAGGTGTTGCAGCCCTAGAGGGTTATTTTTTATTCTGTTCTATTTTCAAAGTGCAGTGGTGAACTCTCAACTAAGAACTTAGCAATTGGGGAGGTGCTCCTAAATTATTTTTAATCCCAAAGTACCTTCAGCACTCCTCAGGTAGAAACACAGGTTTTGGAAAAATACAGTTTCTGTACTTCCAGACCTTCATGGTTAGCAGTTTGCACAGGCTTTGGGAGATGATTTATAGGGATTGTTATTCTCACTCTCCATGTGGACAGTTGCAGGTTTTTACTGGAGTCTGGAATTGCAGCACCTTACAGTATTAGCTATTAGATTATGAGTTTGAGATGTATTCCTAAATCACAAAATGTTGTTTGGCTGTCTTTCTCCATAGGCCTGCATCAACAATATGGTTTTGCTTTAAGCCTTTCAAGTCTCCCCATCAGGGATGGAGAAAAAGTTCTCTATATGCATTTAAATTTTTATTTTTATTCTTTGGGGGATCTCTTGGAAGCTGGGTTAGTATTCTAACTGGCATTAGGACAATTCAGGAACTTTATTTTTCCAAGTGACTTGCTCATCCCTGTAATAATATGGTTTTGGATTCCCAAGCCAACTTTACAAATTTTGAAGTAGAATTTTATTTATTGCACAGAAAACATATAGGGCTTATTGGATAGAGTTCTGTCTTTTTTTAATATCAAGTTGTTTGTGGTTTGGTGATTATGACAGGTTAGTAGGGGTGTTGAACAATTTGGTTGAGTCCATCATCATCCCTGGAGGTGTTTAACAGCCGTATAGATGTGGCACTTAGGACATGGTTTAGTGATGGACATGGCTGTGGTAGGTGAATGATTGCACTCTATGATCTTGGAGGTCTTTCCCAGCTTTAGTGATGCTATAACTCTGTGATGCCAGACCCACTTTAACATGATTGTGGTGGAGAATAACTATTTTAGTTCATATAATTTTCACTCTTTTCATCAACTTCAAATCCTAGATAAAAGAAAGCAATTGCATCTTTATTATGTGTAAACTCCATGCCTGTCATAGACTCTCCTACAGCTTTGCAAAAGCTGCAAGCTTATTTTCAGGTGTTGGGTAGAGCTTTTGCTGAAGTTTCAGGGCATGCACATGGATGCCTTTCTTGTCAGAAATGACACTCACTCATCCTGTGCTCCATATAAAATGGTTTAAAACTTTGTGGTTTTAAAGTGACTAAAACCATGTGAAGATCACTTTAACAGAAAGATACAGATTATTGATTAGCCTTGATCATACTAAATTGATAAGGGTAACTTTTGACTAGGCCTTTGCCACCCAGGACATTGCTGGTAAATGTCTTTGTTCTTAGATGAAGAACTTAATTCTTTTTAACCTCTGTTGTGAACATTTGAGTTTCCCACTGCACTCTCTCAAGGTCCAGATCTCTTCCATAAGTATTAAGTCAAATTGAGTAGTCACTTCCCTTTGAAATACTCATGTCAAGTCTGTGGGTATTTCTTATGTTGCTTTGTAAAGAAATGATGCTGGTTTTTTTTCACAGTTCTCTGAGGCGGGTTGTCATCGTACACTATGTGAGTTAAATAACCCTTTACTTTGGTGTACTAAGTGCCTGTGGCACCTGATTTCTTTATTGGTGAGGGAACTGAGCCTGCTTTGCCATTTATATCCTTGGCTGAGAAAACCTGCTGGCAAAAATAATTTGATCTCATGCGCTTGGTGGTAATGTGTCCTGGAAATAGAATACGTGTGCGCAACACATGGAAAAAATAGTTACTGCATGGTAAAGAATTCTTTTCCACTTGCTCTTGAAAAGAATAAATAAAGTGATCATGTAGCAGAGGTATTTAGACATATCTGAATCTGTGGCATTTTCATCTTAAGACAGTTTTAACAGTTAGTTTCATACCTGCCTTTATAAATGGCATAGAATGGGGTACAGTGCAACTATATATATATATATGTATAAATACATATACATATATATGTGCTAATTGATTCAAATATGAAGAAAAACTTCCAATAAATAAAAGAAATGCTGTGACTTTTAGTCAGATCCTCCCTGTTTTAACAGAACACAGTTCCCCCCCAAATTATTTAATGATAAAAGGTTGCAGATAGGTAATTAGTTGTTTACACTGTCCCTCAGCTCCTTCCAATGTAATGTAGAAAGTTTGTATTAATAGTGAAGCATCGGGGTTAAAAAATTTAAAAATTTAGATCTAAAATAGTATTTTGTTGGTATTTTATAATTTCTTTGTGGAATTCCTGTCACCAGCTGGAACTTACAAAGTGCATGTGGATGGACATGGTTTTTAAGTGATTGAGCTCTGGGCACAAATATCACCAGTCTGTATAATTTTTTAAGCTCCTCCAGATGGCAGGTAATACTCCAGTGTTATATCTCCTTTTCTTTTCTTTCTTTCTTACTCTAAAGTAATTTGCTGACAAGTCTATTGGATGGTCTTTTAAAAATAGAAGAGAACAAATATCTCTAAAGTATTAAAATAACAAGTCCTTGGAAAATAGAATTGAGTTTGCAATATTTGTGCTCAAAATATGTTCAGTGGATGGGAAGTTTTGCTGTTTGAAAGCACTCTGATTTATTTTTCTGAGTCATTTTGAAGCCTTTGGGGACACAGGGAGTAAGGGGAAGTACTGCTTGTGAGCTGCTTAACTTGGTGTTGTGAGAAATAGAATTGCAGCTGCTGGTTTCGTGTCTGACTTTTGTGTGAACAGAGGATAATTAAGAGGTGTTCCTACTCATGGCTCACATACTAGTTGTTACTTTCACACAGTACTGTGTGAATGCAAGACTTTGGCCTTGACTGCTGGCCCAGTGTTAATGTGAGCCAGAGATGTTTGTGCAGCAATGCCAGCCATTTTAATGTATTTTTTTTTTCAGTTCAAGATTTAAGCTTTCTGAGTAGACTTCGAGTTGCCAAAGCCGAGCTCTGTATCTTTAACCTTGAAGACTTTCCTCCAATTTGAGTTCACCCACAAAAATCAAGCTATATCTTTAAAAGGCTTTTAGTCTAATTCAGTTTTCACCTCATGCAGTCTTTCTAAGGCCATTACTTCAAGTCGTTCCTCAACTTTGTTTGTGATCTGTTTTATGCATCAAAAATTATCATTTTGTAATTGGGAGGCAGTAGAACGTCATGATTATTGCCGATATCCTTCACAAGATGTTTTTATTTTCATATACTGTATGTATTATTTACCTGCTTCTTTAAATGTTCCTTTGAAAATATCACTTGCTGCATGGCTGCACAGCATCCAGTTTCATTGAATCTTGAGCTGCTGGAATTTTCCAGCTAATACACCAACATGGTTAAGGCTGCCTGAGAGATACTGGGTGCTGTGTTCAAAATTAAGGGTTGGAATGAAGGGTAGTGAAAAAAGAAGAAAAAGGCTTTCACCCATGCCTTTGTCTACATCCAGGTAATCTAACAGTTCAATCTATGTTTTTTCTCAGGAAGAACTCCTCCTTTCTTCAATAGGATTTATGCCTGAATACTGACTTCAAGACTTCTTTAGAAGAAATTCTGACTTTCTCTTTTTTACCACGTATCACACTTCCTCCTTTTCTATTTACAGCTCATAAAACTGGGTGTGCTGTTAGTCAACTATTTTTATACTTACTGCTATTCAAAGTAGATAAACCCACCAGTATCAATTCCTTTTAACATTAAAAAACTATATATGCAATATGCAAAATATTTGAGTCAGTCATCTGTAATAGTGCTATGAAAGATGTCTTTTCTTTCAGTTACTGAACTTACTAGAAATCAAAGTGGAACAAACAGCAGGTTGCTGAAAACTTTGAGTGTATTCATAGTTGAGTGTGTTCATTTTTTTGAGATGAAAGGCTTAATACGATTTGCTAGTCTGAATATTCATTTAAGGTTCGAGAACAAGGATGAAGATTCTCAGCATTAGCAAGTTTTTGGAATGTCTTCTTATGAATCAGAAGATACAAAACTGTGTCAGTTGTCATTATAGGGGTTAGGTGTTTGCAGATTCACTGCAAAGCTATTGCAGTTGATACACATGAGTTGCAGTACTACATTTATACTAGTTTTTTTAAGTAGTTAGAATAGCCATACATTGTTATTCTATAAAGTAAATGAGTTTTAGATCTTTCTTTAAAAAATAGGAACTCTGGTGCTTATCTCTTCAGAGGATTTTCCTATGGAAGGTGTAAATAGAAATCACAATTAATGATTGCACCATTAGTTTGGAGCTGAATAATAGGGTAAAAAAATGCAGCTTTTAGTGTTGTCTTATTTGAACTTTGCCACTCTGTATAAGAATTCAGTTATGTTGAATCTAGGAGTTCTCTCAGTGAAGGCTGAATTTGAAAATGAAACGTGTTTTGAGGAAGTTGGGTGTTCAGACTACCAGAACGACTAAAGAAGCACTTCTGTAATTTTGTTGTGGAAATAACATAGAAAAAAAAGCGGTGTAGGAAATAGCTTTTCTTTTTTTTTTTTTTTTCCTGGGGGAAGGGTGTTTTGTTTAAAAAGAAAATGCTCTATATTGAATAATAATTGCAACATATAATGCTTTTTATTAAATACTGATATTTATCATTACCATGATGTAAACTCATGGCCTTGTCCTGTAGTTGGGATGTTTTATAGGGTATTATTCTAAGAGTGGGGTGAACAGTTTTGTCAAGATTTGATTATTCTAAAGGCCTGTCTTTGTGGTTCCTAGCCACTCGCTACTGCCACCACTTGTCTTCTCCTTCTGGATCTTTTCCACTGATTCTGTATCTATCTGAGAGTCAAAAATTACAGAGCCTTTTTATGATAGTTACACGTACACAGCCTTTGTGCCTGTCTTCTGCTAGTCCTGATTTGTTAGCCTGACAGAAGTCACTGGAAGTGAGACATAGCACAGAATCAAAATTAATGTTGTCTTAATTTACCTGTTTGGAAACATTGAATTGTACCATTCTTGTATTTCCCCCAGTACTCGGGTTGTTAACACGAGTGATTTAACCCCACCTGGCAGCTAAGCACATGTAGTTGCTCTCTCACTGCCTTAATCAGTGGGATCAGAGAGAGAATGAGAAGAGAGAAAACTCATGGGTTAAGATAAGACACTTTAATAGGAAAAACAAAAGCCGTGCACACAAGCAGAGCAAAACAAGGAATTAATTCACTGCTTCCTATGGGCAGGCAGATGTTCAGCCATCTCCAGGAGACTATCAAATGTAGTGGTGACATGGGAAGACAAGCATCACTGCAAACAGTCCCAGCTTCTTCCTTCTTCTTCCCAGCTTCTTCCTTCTTCTTCCCAGCTTTATGTACTGAGCATGATGTCACATGGTCTGGAATATCCCTTGGATCAGTTTGGGTCACCTGTCCTGGCTGTGTCTCCTCCCAGCCTCCCATGTACCCCCAAATCCCTCCCCGGCGTGGCTGTACAAAAAGCAGAAATGTCCTTGGCTCTGTGTGAGCCCTGCCCAGCAATAACAAAAACCCCTCTGTATTATCAGCCCTGTGTTCAGCACACATACACAACACAGCCCCATACTAGTCACTGTGAAGAAAATTAACTCTACCCCACTCAAACCCAACCAACCGGTCTCTGTCATGTTTCATGGAGGAAACTACATGAAACCCTGTTGTGATAAAGCTGTTAAGAGGATAGGGACTAGAGAGTGACTGGATGATGGAACTTTCACGAAGAAAACTGGTTGGTGTTTGGGGAAAAAAATGACTTGATTTTGAAGAGATGAGGTGTCTTTATAATGATTCTTTTTTTCCCCCCGTCAAGAGAAGATGAATTCAGGAAAGGCATATGAGGTGTAATGCTGCCTCTCTTTTGCAGTAGAAAAGGTTAACAGGAGGAATATTGTTGAGTGTGTCTAAATTTAGAGCTGGACAGACAGGATGGAAAAAGAGCCAGCTGACTTTAGTCTGTATCTGGTCTGAATTTGCATAGGCATTGGAAGGGGATTGTAGAACTTTTGTATATGAAGTTAGTAATTTATATTCAGGATTCCTGGATTTGAAGTGGAAACCTGTGTGAATTAGCACCTGGGCCATTCAGAAAGGCTTGGAATTCGAAAGCTGAAAGGAAATAGAAAAAAAAAGCAAAACCCCCCTCTGCACCCGAAGTTATACTTTCTGAAATATGCTATTTATGGGGACTGATACAACAGCTAGTGCTTTAAATATGCTGATCTGTGTGTAAATTATTGCAAGATATATAAGATAACATATAGTGGTGGAGCTGTAATGCTGCCATCTTACCAGAGGGAATGTTTAGGACTGGCATCCTGCCACAGGCTCAGATATATAGGAATTGCAGACATTTTGTTTGTTCTTCACAGTTTGATGATTCTCAGGAATGTTTCTGTGACACAGAGGGGATGTGTGTAAAAAGTGAGGTTGTCAAGCCATGCTAATAAAACTAAGAAAGTAAGTCTTATATGGAAGAATATCAATATCAGTTTTGTGTTAAAAATCATATATCCACATTTAGACAACTTCAGGAATATACAGTCTTATATTAAAAAAAAATAAAAGGTTTATTCATTTAGATTACTTCTGTATGTAGGAAACATACATGTTATCCTGCATGCCAAACTGTTTTTCCCTCAACTAAAATGACTGCAGGAAGCATCCTTCTCATTTTGTTTTGAAATTTAGAATACAACTTGCTTTTTATCACTGTTGCATGTAAATGCATTTTCTTTGTACACAGTACAGGTGGTGTTTGCAAAGATTTGTGTCTGTACAGGTGTGCGACAGAATTGTTGGTTGCTGTTCAGTAAAGGAAATGGTTACGATAGAAAGTAGATGGTTACTCAAGTTATGAAAGGTGCTTAGTCTCATATGCAGTAAAGATGGTTTGAAAACCTTGTGCTTTCTCTCGAGTTACTAAAGATGCTTTGAAAACGGTATGTTATGAATTAGTTTCTTAGCTACAATGTTATTTAACAGGCAGTTATGAAAAATGTATCATAATCTCCCTAGTATGTTTGTATAACTAACTGCACCAAAGACTGAGAGATAACCCAGTTAGGTAGGCGTAGGACGAAGGCCTGTGTTTTCAACCAGTTAGTTTATAGCTCTTTGGCACTTCAGGGGCAGCTCTTTAGTATATTAATTCACTGTTAGGCTGGGTCCTGTGGTGCTGCAATGGTTTTGCTTTTATAAGTACATTGCATACTCAAATTTCTTCCTAATGCCCGGGAGCATAGGTACCCTTATTTGTGTTAATTTCAAATCATTCTGTATCTTTACAGTGTACTGACTTTCTAAGAATTTTGCGCATCTGGAAAACTGAGTTCCAAATACATACATGTTATTTTTGGAGCTAGTTCTCCATTCCATTTTGTGTGAGAAGATTTTCAGCACTTGCTTAATATTTTATTATATATTACTGACTTCTTTATCATGTGGCTTTTTTTCCTAGCTTTGTTGGAATCTTTAAAGTGCCCTTTTTTTTTTTGGTTGGGATAGAGTTAATATTCTTCCTAGTAGCTGGTACAGTGCTGTGTTCTGGATTCTGTGTGGGAATAATGTTGGTCACACACTGATTTTTTGGTTGTTGTCTAACTAGTGCTTACCCAAAGTCAAGCACTTTACAGGTGCACAACAAGCTGGGAGGAATCACAGCTCGAACAGTTAACCCAAACTGGTCAGAGGGATATTTCACACCATGGAGCATTATGCCCAGTAAATAAACCATGGGGAGTTGGCTGGGAGCTGGCAGTTGTTTTTGGGGAATGGTCTGGGCATTGGTCACCAAGGGGAGAGCCACTGTGCATCACTTGTTTTTTTTCGCGGGTTTTATTTCTCACTCTCTTTTTTTGTTATAGCAGTTGTTGTTGTGATGGTAATGATGATCATTTTCATTATTAAATTAACCCTTTTCCTCATTCTCCTTCCCGTCCCACATGCAGGGGAGGTGGAGTGAGCAAGTGGCTTTGTGGTACTTAGGGTTGAGGTACTTTGTGGTACTTAGGGTACTTAGGATTGCCAGCTGGGACTGAACCACAACAGAAATGCACTAAAATGTAGAGATCCAAGTCATGTTTGTCACATAAAAGTGGTGATCATGTCCATTTAAGTTCAAATTAGAAAATAAATACAAAGGAAAAATTAAGTATGGGAAGATGTGAGAGTTTGAATAAAACTATGTGGGGACTTAGACTAAATGTTGTAGGATTGTTCATTGAAAAGTTTCAAGGTACTCTACAGCACAGAAAAAGTAAATATGAATCTTAGATTTTTATTTATCCTTAAGGAAACTTAAAAAAAAAAAAAATGTTATGCAAAGCCATGTTTTTCCAACAGTATCTTGTTCTCTTAGAGATTAATCTTGGAGGAAATGATCTCTTGATATAAATTTTACCTGTTACACGCACATGTTTGTTTTTAAATTTCAATATAAAATCTCAGAGAACAGAAAACGTAAAGTAAGACCTTACTGCTTTGTAAGGTCTTTCTTGTCAGTAGTCCTCACAAAAGAAGCTGATCCTTAGAAGCAAGTTGCTAGCTGTTCTTTGTTTAGTAAATATTTTGGTACTATTTTTTCACTTTTTATCCTTAACTTTCAGATCTTTCATACCTCTGCACTAAAATTAATGACTCTTGATGAAATGATGTTTCATTTCTTAGTGTTCTGAATTTTTAACTGATTTATAAGTATTACAGAGTCAGTTTGAATCTAAAATCTTGAAAATATTTAGGAATGCATTGGAATATATTTCATACATTATAAGTTTATGTTGTGTGTTCTGTAGCTTTTAAACATTTAGGTTTGAATATTTATTTTCATTCTTTGAAAAAAATAAAAAAATTAAGAATTCCTGTCTCTTGAATATCCTTTTTATATTTTTGAAGGAGTTGTTTATTCACCTTACACTTGGAAAATGGGACAGACTTCCAAGATGCTCAGTTATTCAGAGATATGCTTAGGATGCAAGAAGCTCCTCTGGAGTTTGAACTGGCAAAAGGTTTCAAGAGTAACAGAAAAACTCCAGTAGGTATGTTAGTACCAAGCATAAGGTCAAGGAAAATGTAGGTCCACTGCTGCATGGGACTGGCAGCTGAATTATGAATGATACAGGAAAAGTAGACGTATCCAATTTTCTCTTTGCCTTGGTCTGCCTGAGAAAGGTCAGCTCCCAAGTCTCTGTGCCAAGAAGCAACAGCAAAGTAAACAGCAAACCATTGACAGTAGATGGAGGACTGAATTAAAGTCCGGCTCTACCAGTTGGACACGCACACATGAACAGGATCTGTCTGGATGTGTCTGAGTTGGTCCACCACCTATCTTATTTAGAAGGTCATTGAAGTGACTGGAAAAGGGCAAATATTTTACCCATCTGCAAAAATGAAAGTTTGGGAAATTGCAGACTACTGTCTCACTTCCTTCTTGGGGGAAGTTACGGAACAGGTGTTTGTGGAAATTGTTTTCAGGCACATGAAAGACAAGGAAGTGGCTGGGAAAAAACAGCTCAGGTTTACCAGGGGTAAATTGTGCTGGACTAACATGATGCTTTCTGTCATGGAACCACTGGTTCAGTGGATGAAGGAAGAGTTATGAATGATGTCTACCCTGACTTTAACAAGGCACTTGAAGTGTTCACCTGTAGTATTCCTGACAAGGTGGTAAGATACAGTCTGGACATACAGCCCATGGAATTTGGCTAACCTGTAAAGATCAAAGGATAATGTGATGTTAATGGCTCAAAATCAAACTGTCAGGTGGTCCTTGGAGTGGAGTTCTTTAAGGGTCAGTGGGGGCTCTGGTAGTGCTGTTCAATATCTTTGAAAATGTTCTGATGGTAGGATCAAACCCTCTCTGAGTTTGCAGATGACTTCAAAGTGGAAGGGGAGGGAAGTGCGTGGGAAGGAGGAGCCAACATTCATTCAGAGAGACCTTGACAGGCTGGAAAATTGGACCAACAAAAATTGCGTGACTTTTAACAAAGATAAATGGGAGCTGCACCTAGAATGGAGTAAACTTCAGTGTCAGAACAGGCTGGGAACTGACTGGTTGGGGTATAGCTCTGCTGCAAAGGACCTGTGGGTTCTGGGGGACAGAAAACTTAACATGAGCTAGTACTGTACTGTGGCAGTAAAGAAGGCAAACAGTGTCATGACTGCATCAGGAAGAGAACCATCAAGAGGTCAAGACATGTGCTTATTCTACTCAGCACTCAGTAGGCCAGCATAAGGTGATTAGAGGGCTGGAGATTGCTGGAGAGGGAGAGAGAACTGGTCATCCTTTGCCTGGTAGATTCAGAGAAAAGTGCTCTGTTTGCAAGTGTGTATAGAGTGACCTGGATAACCTAATTTAGGGCTGTGCATACAACAGAAGGTTGGACTAGGTGATTCTCTGGAGATTCCTTCCAGGTTAGACTTTAGCCTATTATTCTACCAAATAGATGATAAGTTTTTTTGTTACTTTTTGAAAGGTTGCCCACCACAGTCCATAGTTATGATACATTCTGTCTGTTCTTGATTGAGCAGACCGAACTAGTTTGTGTTCAAGATACTTTATCTGCAAAGCATAAAACATTTTTCTTTTACATGGACTAGAGATTTCAGTAGTCACTGGCATCTCTTGTGCTGTGATTTGTCAAGCATACAGCTTTACAGACAGAAAGATGTTAGTTGAAAGCAAAATAAAAATCATTAGTCTGCATGGTGACATTCTTATAATAAAATTCAAATGATGCTTTTTGGGTTTTTAAAAGGATTTTAAGGCTATAAACTGGAAATATGTATCAAAAGAGTCATATTTGTAGCCTGTTACTGTGTTAGCAAAGTTTTACTGGGGTTATCTCTAAATAAATATATTTGGTTCATGAGGTATTGCAGTTGCTGTTCAAAATTGGGAGTTAAGTTGTCCTAAATAGATTTCAGGATGTAAAAGCTTTATTTCTGAAATTCTTCGAAACTGTGAGAAAACAAGATGTTGGTAACTATTTTCCTCTTCTTTCTCTCCTTCTTTCTTTATTCTTTTAATCTGTTTTCTTCTTTTACTCTTTTCCTCCTTTTGTGGGTATCTTAAAACAAATGAATTGTGTTTTACTAAGGCTGGTATGTTAATTGTTTGTTGTGGGTGTTTTCTGTGAACTGGGTCTTTTTGTTGAGTATTTTAGTGAAATGCTTTTCTTGGTTGTATTTTACTCCTGTAAAACCTTCTGTCAAAATGTCTTATTTCTCTCACTAAATTAAAAGAAATTCTATTTGAGGAAGTGTAGTAGTGTTTTCTCAGACAAAGGACACTTTGGGCACCTTTTGACACTTGATAAAATAACCTCACTGTTTAATTTTGGTGTGCCAGCTTTCTAAAGGACTTATTTTTTAATGAAAAATAATTATTCAATAAAATTAATTTTTAAAGTATCATGCATAAACCATTACATTTTATGCCTTTTTAGTTTAGAGATTTTGTGGTGTATTTTGGAAGTAGTATAGAACAATCTGTACAAGAATATTTCTAGGCATTTACAGTATTTGAGAAGTGAGGCTTATGCAGAGATACTGGAACATATTTTTCAAACACAACAGAACACAGCTGTTCAACAGTACGTGAATTCTGTTTAGAAAGTTTATGAAAATATCCAAAAAAGGCAAGAGGGGTCAGAGTAATCACTGTAAACCGTGGTTTTCTTTGGTGTGTTCTCTTAAGTTAAATAGCCAGCCTTGTCATACATACCTGTAGGTGGAAAAATGCTAGTGAATAACAGCAATGTGCCCATCTTGCTGTCTTGCCCTTGGCTTTCTCAAATAAACATTTTTTCTGGCATCATTGTGAAATGGAAGTCGGGCACATGCTGAGGAAACTGTCTCGGCTGACAGTGTACAACAGCAAACCTTTGAGTAGCTAATGTTTAAAACCATGCAAAAGAGAGCTATTCTGACAGAGTTTTCATATTTAGGGAAAGTAAGGCAAAAAAACCCCAAAACAAACAACCAACCTTACTATTTTCTGCCAGAATTGGAGGAGGGAAATAAGAAAGTGATGGATCAAAATCAAACAGACATTTTCTTTTGGATTGACAAACTTCGATAGAAGCGTATGTGGTATTTAAAACAGCCTGCCTCTTCCTCCCATCAGTTTCAAGAATTGATCTGGAAAGACCAGTGTGTGTACTTGCTGCACAGCAGACCTCCAAAAGACTGCTGTTTATACTGGTATTTTTCAAACAAATCTGCTCATTGGAAGTGTACAGGGAAGTTCTCTCCTCCTGGAGAGAACTTCTGTGTAAATTTGGAAGTGATACTTCGGTGAATTAAGTTAATTCAGTAGGAGTCTATTCACAAGTGGAGAGTACCTGACCAACTCCTAATGTAGCTGTAGGAGGAAGTGGTTGATGACATTGTCAATGTAGTCTTTCGCTGTGGCATTTCTCTTTTGTCCTGTACTAGCAGCTAGTAATCTGAAAATGACATTTTATAATCTTTAGAAAAGGGTTCATAAAGTGCTGGGAGCAGGAAGGTGAGAATGGGGGAGCATGACCCCTAAAATCACAGTTAGTTTTGACAAGGTTTTGTTAGTATTCCGAGCAGATGAGAATCAATCAGTGGGACAAAGCATTGAGATGCCAGAAAGCGCCAGAAAACAATGATTCATGTTCCAGTACAAACCGGATGGATGTGGGGACATAATAACAGGGTGCAACCAAAACTGAAACAGTTAGCTTGCCTCAGCTCACTCGTAGCTCAGGTTTGCCCTTTCTTTCTTGGTTAAAAGGGCTTAGAGAGCCCTGTGTTCCATGTGGGTGGGAGTAACAGACCCACAGTGCAGCCCCTGGAGTCTGTTGGATGTGGGGAAGCAGATGGGTCAAACATGCCCACAGATTTCAGCTGTGGCCCATGGGAAAGTTGCAGAGGTTCATTGTGTCACAGTTTTTGTGGTTTGAAAAGCTTATCTACTTTGTTGCTCTCAGCAGTTGAGCAAATACTATTTTCAGCTACTTTGAAGGAGAAAACTTGGGGTGAGAGGAGCGGTCTTTGATTTCTGTAGCTGAGAGAGCATAGTCTCTGGTTGAATCTGCACTCCCCTTCATGGCTAGCTTCAGAAACTTAGCCTTTTCTTCTTCTAACTTGAGAACAGATTTTGAAGAAACATGTGAACAGTTCCCTGCTATGTGGGTCACAGAATTCTTAATATTTCTTTGACTAGAAGTAAAATCTTACAACAGTAACAAAAGTATTAAGTTGGTGGCAGTTCTGTCTCCTGTGAACCAGAGGATGCCAAGGCGTGGAGTGGCTTCTGACTGAAATTCTTCCCTCGGAAACAGTTTCAGTTACTATTATTATGCTTTGGAGAGCTAAAATAGAAAAAGGGCTACCGAAATGACTCTTTCCATTTCCTTGGCATTTATAAGGGAGAAACACTTAAAAAGGGAAATGTTAGATTACAAAAGTTGGTTGTGGCACTAAGATCTGAAATTTCTTTACAGTAATTAAAAATTTTATATTTGAAGGTACATTTTAATCCATTCCTACACAAGGTTTTTGTTGAAAATTTAGTAGATTTCTGTAAAGGCCTTCAAGGAAATGTATATTCTAACTGAAGAAAGAAGTCCGCAGTTTGTCAAGTTTTTATTTTAGAAGGGTTGAGGTTTTTTGGTTGAGTCAATTTTTCCATTAGTCTGAATAAATCAAAACTTAAAAATTTTCTTAATCCTACATTATCAGAAGATTTTATTAACTGTAATACTAGATGTTTTCTTTATAATACTTTTGAAGGGTATGCCCTCTGATCAGGATTTCAGTGTGTGGAAGTTTTGATTGCACAGCCAAACAGTTTTCTTGTTAATAAAGCATCCAGTTTCGTGTTGTTCTTATATAGGCAATGATTTGGCCAGAGTTGTAGAAGCTAGACCCAGACATTAACTGATATAAAATAAATGATTTTTTTTTTTTTTGTTCACACAGTTGCTGACATAACTTTTAAAGCAGGTTTTGGCAAGAAGTTTCATGAAGCTCCTTTAGGCTATATATGTAAATGCATTTGTGAAAGTTGCTTGCAGTTTTATGTGATTTAGAGTTCTATCCAGATTTATAGAGGCAAATTTTGTTTGCTTTTCTGGTTCCTGGCAAGATTTCTCTGTGCAATGATTGTGAATTGTTAAGGTAGCCGTTGCAATTTTGCTGCAGTGCAGACTTGACCATAGTAATTCCTGTTTTATACTCAAATATTTTTATGTCTGATCAACTGGACTGTCATACTGCCTTCAGCTGGGGCACATCCCAGAAGGTTGTTTTGAAGTTTTTTGGCACAGTGCCTGATAGTGTAAATTAAACTTGACTTTACTTAGGGGGAAACATGCAAATGCAGCCAGGACTGTTTTTATATTGACATCTGTAGAAGGAGAGCAGAAGTCCTAGTGGAATAAGGGAGCTTTGCTATGATGGAAGTAGAAGGGGCAAATGTAGAGCTGTGTTATTGGGCATGGTACTGCAAAGCAATAGCTGAATGTCCATCAGAAAATGTCAGAGATACTGATTTTCACAGAGATAGACTAGAGTTGTAAATTACAACTGATGCTGTCAGCAAAAGTATGTCTAAAACTATGTTTGATGAAGAGGGTCAAGAGGGCCTAGCATGAGTTAAGTCCAGAAAGGTAAAAGGGGAAACCTACGACTGCGTAACTTAACTCTGATCTACAGTCTTCACTTAATTTGGATTCAGCATTTCCTGAATGGATAGTATTTTGGTTCTCACAGTAGAAAAACATGAAACTGGTTTTTTTTAAAACATTACTCAAATGCCTTATTTAGTCATATGCCGAGAGACTGGCTCAATAGGTTAATTTTTACAAAATAGAAAAAAATACATGCTAAGTTACCATGTGACTGTTTCACTTCTTTGGAGAATAATGCAGATTTTGTCTCTTTTATGTCTTCTTCCTCTGTAAGAAAGATGGACTTCTCTATTTAGGTATTATTATTATAAACACCATCTAATTATTTTTTTTTACACACTCATGAGAGAAAATGTCAGTTTTCACTACAGGTGAATTTTTAAAACCATGTTTCTATCTGTGTCTAGTTACAGTATGCTTGTTAAACAGAATAATTTTCATATATTCATGAAGAAATGAATAACAATTTTCAAGTTGTGACATTTTTTTAAGAACAAAATTGATGATGGTATGTAAATTATTCAAAAATACATTTCAGTAAATGAGTTAAAAGTGAGTTGAAAAACGGTAGTAGGTCCACTGTAGATTTTTATTTAGATAAATAGTGTCTGTTAATGTAAAACTGTGCACCCTAGGTATTGTATGGTCTACCAATAAAAGAATAACAAGAGCACAATATGAAAAACACATATTTATCAGACTTTGTGACACAGTTGGGAAAATAAAATAGTATGTCAGATGAACTATAAGCATTAATGCTATTATTTATAGACAATTTCAAAATGAGAAGAAAAAATGTCACTGGGAAGAATATACTTCATGAAAATCTGGTTCTGGATAATTTATCTTTTTGTTTGGTTTGTTGGTTTGTTTTTGTTTTGTTTTGGTTTGGTTTTTTTCCTGGATAAATAGGTCATGTTTTCCTTGAAATCTGTGGAAAATTTATGTGACCAATTTAAACTCCTTGTCTAAAAGTAGATTTATATTTTTTATGAATGAAGGAATATTTTACTTTTGAAAATGTGTTAACAATACTGTATACAGCTTGCTAATGTGTGTGTGAAATGTCACTTACAGGTGCTGACCTTAAAGAAAGAGCAAAAATGCACTCAAGTGAAGTTAGTTCTTTTGTCTCAAGAGCAAGAGCCACCATTAATGAATTGGGTAAGTAACCTCTCCCTTGAAAAGTGTTGTCGTAACTTTAACCTGAGAAGCATTAGATCAGAGGAATAACAGAATCATGCATGGTTAATTCTTGGCAGGTAGTAGGATACCTGTAACTGTTTGGCATCACATCACAGATCTTGAATTCGAAGGCACTCAATAAGGATTATTGAGTGTATTGATAAATATGAATCATGGTGCATTTATTCTTTTAGAATGTACCAAATTTAGTCGCAATTTTTTTAAGAACATTAGAAAAGCTAAATCTCAACTGGAGTAGAGGTGATTTTCCCTTCTGTTTTTGTAAAGGATGGGTTGTTCAGTGACATCCACGTGCTTTACAATTTAATTTTTACTGTTGAATTCTTGTGGTTGGTGTAATTAGTACAGTCCAATATATTTTAGAAACATGTTAAACATCAACTGCTGAGAGAAATTTAGCTACTAAGCCTTCTAAAATTTTGCTTAATATGTAGTTACTCTGGTGTCGTAAAACCTGTTAATAGTTTGAGATTTTAATGGGCTTGTACCGGTTTTTAAGGATAGTAATTTCTCTGTAAGTTTGACATTATGAATTCACCGTCATATAATTATATTTTTACATCTCTGATGATCAGTTTTAATATAATTGTTTTTCAACAGGGTATTGCCAATATGTTGTGTTGAAAAGAGAAGTGTAGTGTTCCAAGTTTCAAGCAATTAATTTTCTGCATTTAATTTACATATGAAACATATTCTGCTACTTGAAATTTTGGCACAAAACTCTGAGGAATAAATAATTTCTCAGAAAATGTTTTTAGATACATTTCCTTAGGAACACTATGTCAGATACTGGCTTGGCAGAATGTTATGAATGGATACCAGTATGTTTTTTCAGGTATATGACAAACTGCTGAAGAATGAGTCTTTGATTAGGTACTTCATGGAGAAACTTGTGCCATGAAATGAATGTCATGTCTTTGACATGACAGTAGACCCTCAGGGCTCTTTAAGTAAGTAAAATCTGTAAAATACCTAGAGCAGCTTGTCTTGTATATCATGCTGGTGTTTGTCCTTGTATTGGAATGCCAAGCAACAAATTGTTCAGTTCAGGAATTTTGTAAGAATTTAGGGTGGCTTCCTTTGCACTAAGTAATAATTTTTCAGCCTTCCTTGGCCTGAAGTTACTGGAAATACTTTGAGATGCTATTAATGTTTAAATAGGGGCAACCAGTTTCAAGATTTTCCAGTGATTAGTAAGTAGAGTTTTTTAATTCAATTATTTTTGGATTTTAAAGTGAGAAAATTTCTGAAACCTGAAGTATTTGAAAACGGCATTCTGCACTGAATGACTGGAAAATATTCACAGTGATTTGATGCTTTGTTTTGCCTCAGAGTTGAAAAAACTTTGAAAAAAGTGTTTGATAGTCTTCATCTTCATTAACGTTCCTGTGAGAGCGCTTAACCACTGAATATGTAGGCAAATTTTCAGCGTTATCTAAAAGGTTTACACTGGATCGTTATGCTAACAGTGAGTTACTTGAGGTTTAGGAAACCTCTCTGAGTGCTTTTATTCATTGATCTCTAGTCTCTTTATTAAGAAAGAAGCCTGGAATTGTGAGCTAGTGGAATTAGTATTTGAGAACCCATGTAACTGAAGTACCTAGATAATAAGGTTTATTATCACTCCCTCTTCGCACTTTGCCATTTCCACTTCAAAACGTAAACAGAACAGTCACTAGAAGGTTCTCCCAGTTAATTTTTAAAGGACTAGAGAAGAACATTGAGATATCACTTTTAATATTACTGGTCAGTTATCATATGATGTATATTTAAACATGCATACTGTATAAGCAGTTTTAATTTTTAGGTCACATGATGTATTCCCAATATATACATCTTTGATGCATTGGTTTTTTTGAGGACATTATTACAGCAGTAGATGTAGTTACAGGATGGATCTAACATTTTTCTGAAGGGTCTTTGCAAGGCAATTTAAAAATCATAGAACCATAGAATGGTTTGGATTGGAAAGGACCTTAAAGATCATTTTGTTCCAACCCCCTGCTATGGGCAGGGATACCTTTCACTGGGCCAGGTTGCTTGGAGTTCCATCCAACTTGGCCTTCAACACCTCCAAAAATGGGCTATCCACAACTTCCATGGGAAACCTGTTCCAGTGCCTTACTACCCTCACAGGAAAGAATTTTTTCCTAAAATCTAATCTAAATCTACTCTCATTCTGAAGCCATTTTCCCTTATCCTGTAACTCCAGGCCCTTGTAAAAAGTCCCCTCTCCATCTTTCTTGTAGGCTCCCTTCAGGTACTAGGAGGCTGCAATTAGGTCACCCCAAAGACTTCTCTTTTCCAGACTGAAAAATCCCAAATCCCCAGCCTTTCCTCACAGGAGAGGTTCTCCCTCCCGCTAATCAACTTGGTGTCCCTCCTCTGGACTCACTCCAACAGATCAAGCCCTTTGTGTGCAGAGGATCCCAGAGCTGGATGCAGTCATCCAGGTGGGGTCTCAGTGTGTCATTCCCTACATCAGGAACTAGTAGAGGATATAAAACAAAAATTCTGAGGTTAGGTGCACAAGATGTCCCGTTGTGTGACGTCCTTATGAAAAGAAGTGAACATAGTTTTGTATCAAGTCAGAGACTCTTAGTTCTTTTCCTTTTTTTATCTTCTCACAGAGGTGATCTGTCATTATAGAATGTAATTTTTGTGGAACTATGGGGACATATTATTTGCATTAGGTTACTGCGGTGAATCTGTATATTGAAAATTATAATGATATTTTTCCTGCCTGGCAACAACTAGAATGTTGTGAGATGGTTAATGAGGAAAAACCATTTTCAAATTAGTATTTACCACTGAGAATGTTGTATAGCCAGGGAACAATATTTCCAATCTCCTACTTTGTTCTTTTTCTACCTGACTTTAATGCTTTAATCTCATTTAAAATGTATTCTACTTTTTGCTTTTCAGAACTAGGTCATGTTTTGATAATTGCATTTGTATTCAGATATGTGACCTAGTAAGGAAATGCTTCTTTTTAGCTATATTTTCAGAAAGAAGACCATTAAGTTACCTTTATAGGCAAACTGACAGTTAATTATGTCTGGAACAACCGGATAAACTTAGCTTTTTTAGCATGTTTTGGCTTTCCTTAGTCTCTGTCAGTTTCATTACATTTAAAATCCTTACACTGGTGGTTTTGTAAAGAGCTATAGTATCATTTTGAAATACAGCTACAGAAGAGAATTTTCTGGAAATTGAAAGCATACTGCACTTGTTTATATAGGCATAATTTATAACTTCTTGCTAAATTTGGGTGAAGTAGTAAGACTACAGTAAATATCACTTGGTTTAAAAATAAACACATAAAAGGGCTGAAAAAACGGAACCGAGCCATTAGTTGCGGCACTTAAGATCTTTAAGTTGTGGGGAAGGGAATCAAAACAGCCTCTATTTTTAGCAGTGGCTGCCTTCACTAAGATTATATCAGAATTGTGGAGGTTTGTTTGGGGTTTGGTGTTTTTTTGTGTGTGTGTTTGGGGTTTTTGTATTTTTTCTTTTTCTTTTGTTTTTAATAGTAGGATTACTACTTGTCCATTACCATATTCTGCCTTGAGGCACTTCATTGCAGATGTAAGACTGGCTTTACCCTCAAGAAAGAAGTAAAGCCTTAATAGATCTCTTATAGCTGTGCACAGCAAGACAGGCCTGCCTAAATTAAATCAAGTTACGCTGACTTCCAGAAGCCTTGTTTTCGATGCTTTGGGGGGAAGAAAACCCCTATCATTCTGGGTCAGATCTTCAATATGTATTTTTATACATGACTCCCTTTAAGTCCATGTCGTTCTTTATACTGGCTGTGGGGTCTGGGCTGTGATATTATTGTTGTAGATACGTTATCTGTTGGGATTTCAGTTGCAAAACAAGCTGAGGCTATGCATGAGGCTGAATGCAGTAACCACACTCCTCCATAAAAACACCTTGTTTAGCAGAAAGAAAAAGTGAAGCTGTACAAAGAATTTCAGCTCAGCAAATAGATGTAATTACTCAGAGTGACATTTGGCCCCAGCCTCTAATAAGTGAGAAATTTACTGATTAGCAAAACTCTTCCGAAGAACATATGCATACGTACCCAAATCCCACTAACAGGGGATAAAAACTGGAGACTGACTTTATTCGTTACATTTTAAGATTTAAATGTGGTCAGCTTGTTTTTTATTTCACATTGGGAGACAAAACACCTTACTCATGGCCTGACAGAAGCTAGATCTGCACTAAGTTAAGAATGAATCTTTAATTCGAATAAATATGATCATTACTTGTTTTCTGTAGATTATGTTGCATTATAAAAAACCTTACAGTACTTTGTGAAAGACATCTGATTAATTTTGATGCTTAAATTGTGATAGAACTTCAATAAGTAGTGATATTTAGTAACTTCGTTTATACATAATATTTACAGATATGATTAGTTTTAACATAGTCCAGTTTGAGTGAGATCATCTTCAGTGAAAGCACCTTGTGGTCAGTTGCTTGCATTTGTGTTTTGTATTTTGTGCTTTTGATTTTATTCAAAGCAGATACATCTCTATATTTATAGATCTTTTTTTCCTTCCTTAGCAATTTCTCTGTCATTCTGGCTTCTTTCAGTCATCACCACACTTTTAACTTATCTAAAAGAGTGCACTTGTTCATCCTTCAGGAGAACATCCTCTTTTCCCAAAAGTTCCAGTTTTGACTGTCAAAGACCATGCATACTTAGGAATTTTTTTCTTTGTGCCACATTACATGCTACAGTTTGGTTTTGGATGCAAGCTCTCAAAACATAGTCTCAGAGATCCCAAGAATGGTATCAGGATTATAAAAATTCCAATTGTTTTCTGGTCTGCTAGCTGTTATCCCACCTTCCCATCATGAGTTCTCAAAAATAAGGAAGAATAATGAGGTCAGTGTAGTGCCTTATATTACTATTGGAGTTTCTGAGGCTTCTGTGGAGCTTTGGTTAGCATTTAAAATCCTGGTTTAGTAATGAATTCTCCAAGCCTTATTACTGCTCTGAGGAGTGACTCCTTATGTAAGATTTACCCAGTTTATCTGTTTGCTGGAAGTAGATCTGGCCATCAAAGACAGAGTATTCTAGTTTGGAAATCTTTGGTAAGAATGGATGATTTCTCTCTTAGGGAAGAGGGACACAGGATATAACTGGCATTTACTGGAAAGCTGAATGAAATTTCACAGCTATCAAATTGGAAAAGGACTAATGTACAGCTAGCAGAGCCATGCTTAGCAGCCTGCCTGAGGCATTATGGTGTTTTTGTGTTGCTGACACTGTGAAAGGGAGATCTTGGCGCAGGGCACAGTGTTCTGCTTGCTGTGTGGTGTGGTTGTCTTTTTGGTTAAGTGTACTGCATAGCTAATACAGTCGTTGACTGCTTGCATTCTGAGTGTGTTGCTGAGCTCTTGGTTGTTTACCAGTAGTAGATTTACTGCTTCTCTTAATACTGAATTAATTTAAGATACCTGTTGACGAAGTGTTGTCTGTTTCCTGAACGGACAGTACTGTCCATGCAGAGCTGAAATCAGGGGCTTTGTCAAATTGCATTGGATTGTTTTTAATTAAAAAGCACAATTCTAAACTCTGTACCGTTTTAGATGCAATAAATGCAATATTAAATTTCTCTACCAAGATGTTTATTAGCTATTTATTTTTAACAGTATTTCCACAATTTTTAATAGACTTCCCTTCCCCCACTCCCCCAAATAATAACCTTCTAGAAACTTACAAAAGAAATGCCGAAATAGAGAACCTAGATATTAGAATAAACTGATTGTCCTTCCATGTAGATCTGAAGATCAGAGGTTGCTTTGCATTGCTGATTCAGTGCTTTGATCTTTGGTGCTGCTGTACAGCCTTGACAAAAATCAACATATCCTCAGCAGCAGTTTAGTTTTCCTTCTGGCAGTAATTCCAAGTGCTGCTCCATGAGGAAAAGAGACTGCGTTCTGGACACGGCTCTTTAATCTTCCTTCCACAAAAAGTAACTGTACCCAAAAGGAGGGTGCTACTTGCTCAAATGGTCTATTGAGATCAACACAGCCAGTTTGCACTCAGTTAAAACAGGCCTCCAGTATGACTTACTGTCCAAAGTGTCTGTTCCCTCTCTAGGGAGCCACATTTTGTATGTTTGATGCCCTGGAAAACTCAACCCTTTCCCCACCTTGCTCAGGTTTGAAATTGCATGTTTCAATCCCTGAGTGAGGAGTAGTTTGTTAGCTCTTTTTCTTTGCCTGTCTTGGTCTCTTTCTCTGTTGTTAGAACGAATCAGTATTAAAAGGGCATCAACTCCTGGCATGGTACTGAAAGCATAAAGTTGCTCTTCTGTCAAAGAAATCCAAAGCTCATTGCCTGGCCCAAGCATGAGGCTTTGACTTCAGAGTAGCATGTTCAAGTCATGTGTTGAACACGCCTTTTTGCCTAGGTGTGCACTGGCTTGATATTATTACCAAGCTAGTGATGGAAAAAAAATTACGCTTACTGTGAAACGTTAGGAAGTGTTTCTTCTATAGTGTTCCTTGAATGAGCGGGCTTGAAACTATTATTTGATACGTTATGATAAATTAGAAATAAAGGTATTTTAGCACAGGACTGGGGAGTACATTGTATAAAACAAGAATGCTAGTGTTATCTTCATACCATAAATCAGACAAGTAGACAATAAAAAAAACCCATATCCCTTTTGATTTTCTTAACAATCAGACATTATATTAGAGACTATAGTTGTGCATATATAGTTGTGTGTGTATATTACATACGTTTGAGTTTGTGTGCTCTTTAAGAAAGAAAAAATCACGTGGAAGTAGAATGTAAAAATGTAACTGAATTCATTTAACATTGGTGCTATTCCTCATGTTTTATAAATTCACTGCTTGATTATGTGCTCTGCTATTTTTGTTAGTAATAAATTCCTAAATGTAAGGTTAAGAAATACAAGAAATAATTTTCATTTTTCTTCTATCCAAAGCTTTTATTCATTTGCACAGAAAGTAGATTCTGCTACCTAGGTTTTACTTCATTGTTGTCTCACTGAGGGCAGAACGAGACTAGGAGATGGAACATTAGGAAATATGAAGAAGCTGAGGAATCTGTTTATCAAACTGAAGTGTGTCTCTGAAGATGAATGAAATATGCAAATGATTTTATATAATGCAAAAAGAAAATAATGGAAGAGTTGGCTATAGAAAACTGTAGCTAAATGGTTTGATTAAAGCACCTCTTTCATTCCCATTAGTTTCCCAGTTTCTATTATCAAGAATGTAAAACACAGTGTCTCTATTACCTGTCCACAATAAAGTATCAAACAGAAAATTTTGAAAAGTAAAAATGTAATATTCCTTATATTCCTATATTAATGTTGTTTTGATTGGGTTTTTAGTCATTCAAAAATGTTTTTTCTAGGTTATATATAAAAGTGAGAAATCACTGGAGGAAACTGGGAAATTAATGGGATTGAGTGAGGTGCTTTAGCTGCTGTCGTAATAGAAGGAAGAAAAACTTTATTAATATCTTTTGCTTAATAATCAACTGTAAGCAATGCTTTTTAATTAAAAAGCAGCATTTCTTTAAAAATGGTAAAAAATGCATTTTTTTATGCAGCTCTTTATTGCTATTGATTGTCTGCCTGAACTTTGAAGGTATTACAGCAAAGACACCAATGTTCAAACAACTCTACTAACAGTTGCAGTCTATTAAGCTTCTTATCCAGAGCACAGGACTTAGAGGGTAGATAAAAGCCTTTCACAGCTGTACCCTAGCAAATGAATGGCAAAAAAACCTGTGTGTGTCCAAATGCATACGTAGCCTATTCAGACTTAAGAGTGTAGTCATATTTTTGCAGATGGATATATTTTTTAAAAATATTTTAAGACATACAAGTTACTTTGAGTAATTACTTTCTCATTCTTTTTGCACTTATGAGAGGTAAAACTTTGCAGCATTTAATTACTTGCCTTTTGTAAAAAATGATTTGGCCAATCTTCTTTACCTTCAACCTTATATAGGAAGATTTGACAGTTTCTCTCAGCCACTTTCATGTTTTGCTACATACACTGCTTAGTTTTCTTGGTGTTACAGAATGGATGAAAATACTTGTTGAAGTATTTGGTTTGTGTTAGCTTTTTTCCCCCACAGAAAGGTCTTTTCTTGATGGTAGTGTTGCAAATGAAAATGCAAGCAAATTTAGCCACTGACTTGATAACAGATTTTGCAAGGTAAGGTAAATGCCCGAAAAAACCCTGACATTCCAGTGATAATATGCCATGTTAGCATTATTATTTTTCTTCAGGAAAAGGTCCCCAAAGATAAAATCAAGATATAGTGTGTTGCAATTATTTTTCTGATTTCCTAAGACAAAAATTACATACTATCTAAGTGCTATTTTGTGATTATAGTGTTCCTAATATAAAGACTATTTCAGTTATCAAAATTGCACGTGGACCACCTCTACTTGCCATTCAAGGTGCATAGTTTATGGCCTTTATTTAGTTTTTTTTATAATGGAAAAAAATCTCAATTTTTGAAATAAAGAGTCACGTCACCAAAAATCTGTGCACAGGTGGAAGAGTTACAAGATAAGAATACCTAGGTATAAACTTAGTTATTTTAAAGCCAAATTAAAAATCCATTCCCAGTTATTACGCAAGTTAGTGTGTAGTTTTAAATAATCATTACTGCTGACTCAAAATTCCTATTTGTGTCTGTGACCTTTTGAAAACAATTTTCTATATTGCAACCAGAAGACTTGCAGATGTAGGGTTCATAAAGAGACTGTAAAGTAACAGGTCTGGAACCTTTCTTTCAGCATTGTTAGTGTAGGAATCAGCCATAGACTTGCAGTATTATGTGGGTTTAAGCTATTGCTAGTTAAAATATACGCTGAAAATAATGAGCATGTAAATAAGTGCATTGTTTTGTAGTAACAAAGCTAAAATCTGTAATTCTTTCTTTGACACTTTCACTCTTCAGATTTGACTTTTGTTTCTTCTTTCTGTTTAGACATTTTGGGGGCATGTGACCATTCTTTTTATTAATTTGAAGGCTTCATTATTGTTGCTACATTTGAATAAATGTACTAAGAAACATGGAGAGGGGAACTTTCTTAGCTGCAGATTAAAGTTCATCCTTGGAAAGGTGCTGGAACAACTAAACATGGAAACTAAACTACTGCTGGGCGCACGAGGGACAAGAAAGTTGTGAGGTATAGTCAATATGGAGTCACAAGAGGGAAATCTTGCTTGACCAGTCTATGAAGAAATGACTGGTTTCATAGGTGAGGAAAGAACAGTGGATATTTTTTACCTTGACTTCGGTAAGGCTTTTGACAGTATCTCTTATAAGATTCTCATGGAGTAACTGATGGACTGGGTGAGCAGGCAGCAAAGTGGATTGAAAATTGGCTAAATGAATAGGTGCAGACTCTGGGCATCAGCATCATGAAGTCTACTTGGAGGCCCTAGCCAGCAGTATGTATCCCAGGGGCCAGTGCAGGGTTCAGTCCTGTTCATCGTTTTTCATGGTCTGGATGATGGGAGAGACTACACCCTCAGCAAGTTCGCTGCTGGCATAAAAGCATAAGGGACAGGTTGTGCCATCATTTGGAGGGAACTCAGGAAGCTGGAGAAGGAGGCTGACAGGAACCTTGTTAGGTTCAACAAAGGAAAGCGCAAACAACCCCATGCACCAGGACATGCTGGGGGTAATGATATGAAAAGCGGCTGCACAGAAAAGCCTTGTAAGTCCTATGGCCGCCAAGTTAACATAAGACAGCACTGTGCAAAGAAGTACTGTGGTATCCTGGGCTGAGCATGAGTGTTGCCTGGGAGTTGAGGGAGGTGATCCATTCCCTCTCAGCACAGGTGAGGCCACTGCTGGAGTGCTGAGGCCAGTTCTAGGCTCCCCAGCTGAAGGCAAAGATGGAGCTACTGGGAAGTCCAGTGAAGGGCCATGAAGGTGATGAATGTGCCGGAACATCTCTCCCGTGTGGAAAGAGCAAGCTGGGGCTGTTCAGCCTACAGAAAAGAAGGCTCAGGAGGTGATCTCATCGATGTAGAAATATCTAAAGGGGAAGATGTTACGAAGAAGCTGGGCTGTCTCCGGTGATGGCTGGTGACAGGACCAGAGGCAATGAGCACAAACTGGGGCACAGGATGTTCTTCCTGAGTGTCACAAAGTCCTGATTCACTCTGAGGGTGCGGGTGACTGAGCATTCATACAGGTTACCCAAGGAGATTGTGGGTCTCCCTCCGCAGAGATCTTCAAAAGATCACAGAGATCTTCAGAAAGGACATGAGCCTGAGCAACCTGCTCAAGGTGATGCTGCTTGAGCAGAGGGGTTGGACAAGGTGATCTCCAGAGGTCTCTTCCAGCCTCAACCATTCTGTGATTTGAAGGTTTCTCATGTGCTGCAGATGTATGTAGGCAGATATTTGCCACCATTTCTCAATCTGCTAGAGTTAGATTATGAATTATGGAACTGTTCGTCTATTCTTTGATTTATAGCATACTTTCCTCCAGTAATACATACAACACTCACAGTATGCAGGATATTTTTAGACAATTCATCTTCTTTGCTTTATGTTCTAGGAAATCCCTTATTCATATGGAAAAAAGAGCTGCTAGACATGACCCCTGATGTTGCTTGTCCTAGTAAGCTGTTCACTAATCAGCCTTATTTGTCGAATAATCAGAAATGCACATGTGAAATAAATAGCTTGGACTGTCTATTTTTTTGTTCTGTGGAAACTCAGTTCTGCTGTCATGTAAAATTGAATTATCTTGCCGCTTCTGTCTTAGTTGGACACTCACAGTTTTTGATGCAAGCAGAGTAGTCTCACTACTTTCTTTGCAGTCAATACCAGAAAATAAGGATTCTTCTTTTCATAATTAAGGTCAAGTCAAGCTTATGAACGTGGTTTGGTAGGTTCCAGAGGTAGTAACCAGCTTATGATTTATTTCTGAATAGCTGTTCTTTCTGATGGTTGATTGCCAGAGGTCATTCAAGTAAGTTGAGGGTTGAACAATAAATAGAATAAAATTAAGTAAAATTAAATTAATTAAATGAATAATTTGAACATTATCCAGGTATAGGACAACACAGGAATAGTGAGGGAAGTTAAGGTGACTGTCTTTAGTTTAGTGTTTCATATCAAATGCATAAAAAGGCAAGCTTTAAAATGAGGCTGCATTTAAATGCTCCTAAATACCAGATTCTGACTGTTAAAATTAGTTGAATAGGAAATATTTGTCCTAATCTGTAAAAGAGTACTTCAAAAATAGAAGTTAATTGTCTCTTAGGGACCATATAGAATTTGTGCATTGTTAGGGCTTGAGTGGGCTTTTATGGAATTTTCTGATTGATGGGGATCATGGACTCTTGCTGCAGTAACAATGCAAACATTTTCCTTTAGGAGGCACTGAATTCTAAGTCTGCTGGACTTCAGTTCTTTAATGATGACTCCTACATCTTAGCTATAAGAAAGGAATAGTACAGTTATCCCACAGGGTGATTGTAACTGCTGCCAAGCTACAAATATGTGATTCTCATATATTTCATTGGTAATTGAACAGTCTACATCCCAAAATATCTTGTGCCTAGCTCAGGAATGTTTTTTTTTTCTTTTTATATGAGTATGTGGTACAGTTGCCAACAGAAAATATTACAGGTATAAATTTACTTGGCAAGCAAGGAAGATGCTCCTGGAAGGTTGGTCTCTTTGAATTTGACACATTCTGCATCAGTAACTCTGTTTTCTGGGTGTTAAGTGTTTTAATTTATTCAGTCTGGACAAGTTCATGTAGGTTGACCAGGAGCACAGATCATGAAGTCTGGAATTCTGGATAACTGTATTATTCTTGGTGATAGGTCTTCTTCTGAGTCCTTGGACACAATATTAAAGAATGTGTTTATTGCCTGTTATGTAAAATATACTGTATATAATGTTTTATAAAAGCAAGGCTACTTTCATATATAAATTTTTGCTGTTTTGGTTTTACTCTTTGTATTCGTTCTTTGTACTTCTTTCTTCCTTCTTCCTAAGTAACTATGGAAAGTAGATTCTTCCTGGTTGATCAGACCCCTTATTTTCTGTCAGTAGTGAGAAAATGTGGTTGTGAAAAAGGCTGCTTGAAAGTTACTAAGACAGTATAACGTGTAATTTAGTTTATTTTACGTAGCTGTAATTTTATAACAACTTTCCTAATGAATTAGTCAGAGAACTAAATAGTCAGATATGATTCAGGTTAGTAGAATCCAGGCAACTTCTGCTTTCTATTTGGGGAGTATCAGTGTCCGCAGTAATATGAATCAGCTGTGTGGGCTTTGTGACACACATCTGAGAAACTATTTAGTGGTCAAGTCCTCCAGACCTGATGCCTGTATTTATGTGCCTGTTGTTCATCATATCATCATCTCTAAGCAGAAAGGAAATCCCTTGTTAGTCACCAGCAGTGGACATCAAGTGGAAAGCCACTTAGAGCTGAAACAACATTACTTGCTTCAGAAAAACTACGATTCTTTGAAATTACTCCCAACACATTACATGTGTTTTTATGTACTTAACTGCGAAGTGCTCCTTCTTTGACATCCTGTACTGATGACAAAATTGTGGGAGAGTTTGGCTTACTCTATTCTATGTGTTTCAGTAATGGAGAGTCACAGGAGAACAGGAGGTATCCCAAGACTACAAGATGCTGCTGGTCAGCCTGGTCTAAAACTACATATCTGACATACCTGTTTAGCAGGAGTGTATTCCTGAAGCTGAGCTGAAGATTCACAGTTAGTGCAGAGTAGGAAACAGGCCTTTCTTTATATTGCTGTATATAATATTTTCTAACTTTTGCTTGACCTTTTTATGGTTTTAGTTTAGGTATATAATGTTATATAAAGTTTAGTTTCTCTTATTGAAGTTCTTCAGTTTACCTGTTGGTCACTCTGCCTGTATAATATCTTGAATGGCTTTTGCTTGGGACACGTTTTGTATGCAAAATGGAGGTGTCTTTACAGAATATGCAGCATGTTTTACAATACAATAGATGTGTAAAGTAACCTTTTATGATTTCATTCATGAAATATCTTATTATTTAGTGTTCTTCATATTCCACATTTTGATGTACTATGGTAGCTCAGTGAAATTCTCTAAATAAAGTTTAACGATGCTTGTTACTTAATCTTTTTAACTACTTCTAACAACAACATTAATCTTTCTATATACATGGTCTACACTTCTCTGAGTGTTGTACACTCACATTTAGTTTAGTTAATTTGTTTCTTTTATATATATATCTAATTCCTTTTTTACTTCACTCTGAAGCTCATGATTGCACATTGATAAACCCATACCAGATCTAGAATTTAGCAGTAATGATTAGTAATGCATCAATTGCCTGAAATTTATATTTTGTTATTCAAAGTGTGACAAAAATGTGGAATGTTAAAGACTAAAAACCACTAGGCTTCTTGGCAAAGCTTTAGATATTTTTTTAATTACTCATAGCAAGTGAGCCTTATCACGTTGGATCATTTTGGAGGTTGACCTGTCTATTTACATAATTTATTGTTCCTAAAATTCGAGTGCATAAGCTGAGTTAAGTCTACAGGGCATTATTTGTCAAACATCATCTCTGTTTTTGTTATGGGCTCAACAGTTTTGGCAGTTGTGTTTTAAAGTTATTAAAGTACCTCTTGTGCTACAAAATATTAATATTCCAAGAAGCTTTGCCCTGGATTACAAGTTGTAGGCTAGAAGCTCAGTTTACAGTCCTGAGCAATTGCTAACTTCTTTCTGTGTTACTTTTGTGATGCTTCACAAGAATATATTAAAAGGATTAATTTCTCCAATTCATTTGAGAGATACACACCGAGCTATTATGAATAATTTGTATTTTGCCTTTCATTCATTGTCAACTTCCATGACAGATGATCCTTTAAAATTAATATCCCTGGAAAGTGATGATTCTAACATGCTTTATCAAACTGCTTTTTCTCTCCTTGAGTTATTGATTTTTATTAGTTCCTTATAGGAATGCTGGCTGTAATTCTTGAAACCAAGCTGGTTTATAATACTCATTTTCTAAGTTTCATTTCCATGTGTAATAGTCTACTTGAATTGCACCATAGCTGATTCTGGAACTCGCTTATCTTAGGGAAAGTATTCTGCCTTGGAGTACTGCAAAGTCATGCAGATAGTGCTCAAGATACTGTTTGCCAGTCTCTGATAACTGGAACATTCATACAGGCAGTAACTGCTGGAAACTGTAGTTAGCAATGACTCAGGCCAATTATTTGTGCTCAGGCAAATTATTTTCCATTTACCTATGGCAAAGGCATATCCTTTAAGAGAAGGACTCTAGTTGTGTCAGCTAGCAAGATTGCAAGACTCTTTGTCAAATTAGTTGTGTTGATGGGGTTAACCATTTTCTGCCAGCAACCTGGCCCTGCTGGAAATGGGAGTTGCCTTTCCATATAACTAAGAAGAAGTGAATAGAGAAAGAGCAGATTTTACTCCTATTCATCTCTCTCCTGTGCCCTCTGTGGTAGATGACAAGTATAATGGATACCTTGAGCCCTTTTAAGTCACTGGAAGAGCTTGGTGTTGCAAAGACTCAGTAATCTCTTTTGACATTGAATTTGATTCAGATAATCACTATTAATCATGATCTAAACCAGCAACAAGGGACTTTAGTTTAAAGCATCTGTTACAATATCGAAAAGCATTGCTGTGTTTTTGTTCTTTTCTTAAAGACACTTGGATTTTCATTAGTTGTTAGTCATAAAAGCATGTCAATTTACAGCTAAAATAGCTTTCATTTAATTGTATATTTTGTTTGTTACCCAGTGAGAGACTTTGTATACTAATTGTCATACTGATGTACACTAACATTTTTAATTGGATTTTTTTTTAAAATGAAATTGTCTGAAGTATCTCTGTCACAAAGGAAAAAGGTAAGCTAGGTGGCACAATTTCTAATACTAAGAACTAGCTAATTCACTCTGAACAGGAAGTATTATTTGTAGTTAATACATCAAATTAATCACTTTTGTTATATTAACCTTTTAGATTTTAAAAGGAAATAAGTCTCTCACACTTAATTTTCATTTATATGGTGACAGAAGTTTTTTTTCTATTTCAATTTCCAACTAAGACTGATCTTTGGATTCAAGTAGTTGAAACATTAAAGCAGAGAAAATGTTTTTTTAACATCTGCAGAAAAAGCTACTGCTGTCAAGAGCTGGCTTAACATTTCAACAAGCTGTACACCCAAGTGTCCAGCCAATTAATTGCTTTTGACTATCCTTGAAACTTTAGTAACAACAATGTACTACTGAAATATTGTTTGATTATAGTTTAAAATTGATAGCTTGTGGTAAATGCTATATTAAATATAACTAAAGCTGTAATATACGGATTCATTTCTCAATTCAAAATGCATTTTTTGTCAAACTTTGAGTTGGTGGTGAAGAAGGATGAAGAGAACCTAAACTTGCAGAAGGTGAAGGGCAGTACTTTAGGCTTAATGTTTAAATGACTCTCCCGTGTCAGAACACTGATGATGAATCATGTACAATCCATGCCATGGTCACACAGGCCTCTGGAGCCTCTCATGTGTACTGGCAGCACGTGCACCTGCTTGCCAGACTGAAGACTTTCCCACCTCCATTAAGCTGTTATCTACTGCTTTACAGGAAAAAAGGGGCAAGAGTGGTGGCCACAATTGCTAGGGGTGGTCTGGGAGTGTTATGACACAGAGAGCTTCTAGCTGTGCTGGCGTCACAGGTGATTATGATAAGACACGTGCCTTTCACCTGGGACTGTTTATGTAAGTGCTTTTTCTAAGTACCCCTGTTTATTGTTTGTCTAGCTCTGCTATCTGTGTTCTTGAAGTTTACTTTCATATTTTTGTAAAAAGTGAGCCGAATCCAGAGAAAAAGACTTGCAAACCTATTCATCCGAAAAGTGATGGGCAGGGTGATATTTTTTTTTTTTTTTTGCCAAAGAATTGCTGATCAGTCAATTTTTAGTCACAGTTTGTTTGATGACACGTTTTCCCCATAGTATGACTGCGCAAGGAGCAAAAGGTAATGAAACAGTGTTTCAGAGATGTTCTTGATGAGGCTGGTGGTAATGGATGCTTTCTTTTTCAGCCAATCTGCCTGTCCCTACTATTGCTGCAATAGATGGAACTGCCTTAGGTGGTGGCCTAGAACTTGCATTAGCCTGTGATATACGGGTGGCAGGTAGGTCTGAATCTTGTTTTTAGAATACAGAATTATTAGTGTTACAGATGGCTTGACTAATCCATCTGTTGACAACAGTTTTATAAAACTTACTTTGAATTTGACATTGTTTATGACCCGTTGTTTTAAAAGGACTTTAACAGAAACCTGTCTCAGTACTTACTAATGTTTATTTTCAAACACCACTGATAGCTGGATTGGTTTTATTAGGTGCTTATTTTATTCTTATGACTGTCATTTTATCAGTATTGCCAGAAGGGTTATGTCATTATTTTCATATTTTATTTATTCTTATGAATTTGAAGTGCTCTGGATGGAGATTTGATTTTATCTAAACGGGGTGCAGGCAAAAAGCAAAAGTTGCTAGTGAGAGTATTATTACACAAGAAATTAAATTACAAAAGTGACAACAACACTTGAAAATGGGTACCTTGAGCTAATAAGGTGTCAGAACTGTAAAGCCAATTGATGGAAAGTAAATGGAAACTTTTTCCTGTACTGTTGCCAGAAACTTAGGGTTTATAAAGCTATTTGACCTTATAGAATATTCTGTCACCTCAAGAATTCAAATAATCAGACACAGAATTTTACCCCACTTTAAGACGTTAAGTAATGACAGCCTCTTTCTTTTAGTATTTTACATTTGGAAGCAAGTCACTGTAGTTGCTTGCTTGCTATATGAAGATCAATAAGGTACAGAACTTGCCTTGATGGAAGTAGTTGGATCTTTTACTTTTCGCAGATGAGTTGAATCTGTTTGAAGATTTTCATAAACAAATGCTTTTTAAAGTGATTTATTGTTCTTTTTCAAGGAAATGTAATAAATTAATAAACTTGTAGGTCATATTTAATATTAAGAACTCCTTCACATTCTGTTTTTCAGCCTCTTCTGCAAAAATGGGCCTAGTTGAAACGAAGTTGGCAATCATTCCAGGTGCAGGTATGAGTGTTTTGCTTTTACTACCATGGGTAGCTAAATAACATGCTCTTGGTATTAGATTTTGAATTGCTGTTCATGAATTTCTGCTTATTTTTATACTTCTATTAAGGATCATAGCATATTTTCCAGCTTACTGATGGTATGATTTACAAAAATTAATTGAAAGGTGTATTTCTCATTTTCAGGGAGGAGCACTGGCATATTATGTTTTTAAACAAAGTCTTCAATAATTAAGTCAATATTGAGTGATTCTGTAAATGACATTCGATGTCTTGATCTGAAGGCTGAGTGCTTTTTGTAAGGGTCAGGTGAGAAAAAAACCTGTCAGTGTACTAAAGCAGACTTAAATAATGATTTAAATAATGATCCATTTTTACATAACATTTGGTACTTTAGATTTTGAATTCTGTTTTCATGCTGCTTGTAAATTGGCTGTAAAGAGTTTAAGAACTGAAAGTATAGCTGTGAATAAATGTGTTGTCAACATTTTTTGAGATTTTTGGAGTCAAAAACCTCTTTTATATTTGGAAGGCCAGTTGACTGGCTTTTCCTGGACTCAGGGTGAATGAAAGTTGTGTAATGAATAATGTTCAGGGAGGTCTTTGTGTTACAAAACCTTTTGGGTTTATTTTGTGTATAAATCGTTTTACTTGAATTAAGATATTTGGTGATCTGGAAAAAGGGCAATAATTTAGAAAAAGGCACATTCCTTTGACTTTTACCCTTAATTTTTGGAAGTTCTAGGGAACTCTGTTCTGTTTCTTTGCTCCTGTGTTCTTTCTAATGGGTGGAACCTATTTTAAAAGCAGTATGTCCAATTCTAACAGATACCTTTGCAGGTTGTGTGGAAAGAACCGTAAAAAACCCCAATGTAATGGGAGCACTGGTATGAACTTTGTGTATAAAACTATCCCATCATCTGACTAGTCTGGACAATTATTGTACAATTTGAAATGCTCTATTATTATGGGTGTTGTTGAGATGTGATTTCAGTCAATACTTTCTATGGTCTGAGCTACATTTTACATAAGAAAAACAAGTTTGTGATTGAAGACTGGTCTCTTTTTAGCAGTGGTAAAGATAATAATACAGGTTATTATACAGATGTATTTCCTTGTAGTAGTGTTGTCTTGAAGTAACATGCCTTAACAATAAGTCCCAGTGAAGAAAAAAACAGAAGTTTATGTTGTTCATCTTTATTGCAAATTTTTACACTTTGTCCTTCCACTCCATCTTCTGAGAAGTTCTGCAGGACAGTAGTGGAGACATGCCCTCCAGTTCAAGAAAGTCAGGTCAAATTTCTCAATATATGTAGAAAAAGTTAAAAACTATCCAACTTTTGTGAGTTGTCTTGTTTCCCTGTCTTCAGTTAATTATAGATGTTTCAAACTTCTCTACTCTTACCTTAAAATGCTAGGTAACTGACTCATTGTGAGTTTCATTCAGAATATTTTACTGCTATTTGAAGACTGAGGTTTGAAAAATCTTTCTTCTTTTTTTTTCTCATCCTAAAATAATGATTCCGGCATATGTCTCCAGCTCCTTGAAAATATGACAGATTTTGCCATGTTACATTGCCTTTTAAACTTAAAACATTTTGGGGTATGTTCAAAGATGAATTTTTTTTCCATATTCATATCATCCTTTCTTATGACTATTTTTGCTGACTGCATTTGAGCTTATCACAACCTTTTCCCATTCAGCCTGTGCTTGCAGCAGTCCTGTTCTGTTGAGCAATCACAGTGTTTCAGCCCTTCTAGTTCTTGCCATCTGAAGGGTAACTGAATCATGCTTTTTGTCATCAGAGAGTGAAGACTTGAGTGGAGGAATTTTTCATATGTCATTATGTTAAGGAAGCCAGATGTGCACACTTGAACCGTAGGTTTCGTGGGTTAATGGAATATTTTCTTATGGTGTTTACTTTAGGCTTCTCTGAGCCAAAACAATTGGGAAGGGGAGATACAAAGTGCGGTGGAGCCATTAAGAGGCCTCCAGACATTTCTGCTGCCATGTAGCACACCTGAAACCTGACAAACTGTGTTACTTCTTTGAACTAGGTCCCTACACTGTGGCAAACTATGTGGCAAACTACTGTGGGAAAAAGCTCAACTGCCACAATGTGAGCTAGAAAAAGTAGAAAATCTTTCTGGTTTTCCTCTTCAGTACCTCCCACTGTCTAGTAAGGAAGTCAAGATTCAGAGGACTAGTGGAAGTGTGTAACAGAGGAAAAATTGCTTGGTAACTTGATGATGGAAAAGTTACCTGAGAATGAATATTGATGATTTCTGTTTTCTTAAGGAAGTCTGCCAATCACTGTTCATTGCAAAGTGGTCTTATGCCAACAGGGAAAACGTGTCCCAGAATCATAGAATCATTCATGTTGAAAAAGACCTTTAAGCTCATCAAGTCCAATTGTTAACTGAACACTGCCAAGTCCACCACTAAACTGTGTCACAGAGTGCCCCATGTACATGTGACTCCACCACTTCCTTGGACAGCCTGTTCCAGTGCTTGACAACCCTTATAGTGAAGAAATTTTTCCTAATACTCAGTGTAAACTACCCTTGACACAACTTGAAACAGTTTCCTTTTGTCGTATCTCTTGTTACTAGGGAGAAGTGATTGCTGCCTCCTTTCAGGTAGTTGCAGAGGGCCGTAAGGTCCCCCCCGAGCCTCTTTTCTCCAGACTAAACCACATCTACTCCCTCAGCTGCTCTGCCTCGAGCCTGTAGCACTGCATGTGGTTGTTGAGTCTCAAGTGTTTCTCCTTTTTTTTATTGAGTTCCAGCAAACCTTTCTGTTCGGCCAGGCTGGTCTTCTTTCCCATTGACTCTTCTTTTGGCATATGGGGACAGCCTGCTCCTGTGCCTTTAGGATCTTCTTCTTGAAGAATGTCAAGACTTACTGAAAACCTCTGCCCTTCAGGACTGCCTCCCAAGGGACCCTGTCAACTAGTCTCCTAAACAGGCCAAAGTCTGCCTTCTGGAAGTCTGAGGTGGCAGTTCTACTGACCCACTTCCTTACTGTTCCGAAAACCGAAAACTATCATTTCATGGTCACCTGTGCCCCAGGTGGCCTCTGAGTGCCCCAGGTGGCCTCTGACCCTCACGTCATCCTTCTCTGTTCACAAGCAGCAGTGAGGCACCTTGCCTCTTCGTTCATGTACCAACTGTGTCAGAAATTTATCTTCCACATAGTCTAGGAATCTCTTAGACTGTTTCATCTCTGCTGTATTGTGCTTCAGAGTGTATATTTGTCTGTTCATCCCCTCTCTTCCTCAGTTTTTTTGCCTATGAACTCGGTGTCTGTTAGCCTGTTGTGGTCTAATTTGTGGTTTAGAGGCTGCAAAAAAGAGACAGTCCCTAGAATTCTATTACAAGTAGGTGGCCAGATGAAGGGAAAATTTTATTGTCCTCAGATGAAAACGTTTCAGCATGAACTAACCTATTCTTGGGCATGAAAGAAAGAGCACAGGAGGGAGGTGCCATGTATGTCTTAGCTGTGGATAATGTTTCAATCAGAATACTCATCTCACTGGATAGCAGTGGGTTTGTGTGAGACAGGATTTCATGAGAAACCAGAGTTTATTAGCTTTGCAGTTTAGGCAGATGCTTGTTATCTGTCAGAGTAACTTTTCTCAAAGCTGTTCATTGGTAAAAAGAGTTATTATTTTTTCATCTCTTAGTCAAAAAGCTGTTTAAACAACTTATTTTCTGTGTAATTCTGTGTCTGTATGGAACTCAACATAATGTAGGAAGAGTCTTTTTTACACACAAAAAAAAATGTATTCCATCTCTTTGTTGTTATTTCCCAAACTGAAGTAAAAGGAAAGCAAACATCTGTCATTAATTGAATATAGTTTCTGGTGTCTCTCAACTTGAAAAGGAAGTGTTTCTCAGTGACAAGTTTCTCCTTAGCCAAAAATTGTCTTTTGGAACATTAGTTTGTTGAAGTCCTTTGTTTTTCTGCTTTGTAACTTTTTAAAACTGTCTTCATCCATGATGTATTTCCATTGTTTATCTCTAGATTTTCACAATGGATGTCATACTAACTCTGCAATTGATAGATGATGCCTTGCTGGCAGATCTGCTTTTATTTGTTTATATCTTATTTATGTACCATTCAGTAATAGATCTGTTGTGAGAAGACAAAAATATTTATAAACAACATACATAAACTTTCTACTCCGTTAACAGAGTGAGATATTTTAGTTGGACAAGGGAAAGTATTCTGTGATAACAAGAAGTGGGAAAGACAGATGTGTATATATTAAAAATAATTTGTGTTTCCTTTTTACAGTTTATTTCTGTGAAAGTGTCACCTGTAATGTAGAGGTATTGGTATCCACAGTTATGTTTCCACCAAAAAAACTCCAAAACCAGAATAAAATAATTGAAATTAATACACTTGTGTCAGCACGTAAGTTGACCTTGCTAGATAAAAACTGTAGCTACAGGCCTGCATGTATATAACTGTCACTGGTTTTTGCTATTTATTTTGTTTGTGAAAGCATTTTGATTAGCAAGGCTTAGTTCAATTCATCATCATTTGGCCTTTGTTCTTCTATGCTCCTCCCAAAAATCCCACTACTTCATTACCAAGCCGTCTTTCACTCTTTATTATTAAAATAAAAACTCAGCACACAATCCCTGGGATCATGTTTTCCTTGATAGTGTTCAGCTTAAAAGCATGTTTTATGAACAAAACTTAAAAAAAAGGGGGAAAGAAACAAAAAACAACTCTGTTAACTCCCTAAGAAAGTCTTTGTAAATAAGCTATATCTTCTTTCTGCATCTTAAAGTCACTTTGAACCCTTTTTTCCAAAGGTGAAACTGAAGCTTCATGCCATAACATACTGGACTGATTTTGTCAGTAAAATGTAGAACAAGGGAGAAATGGAATGAAAGCATTTCTGTGTTCTCCTCTTTCCACTTTGGTAACAGTATTGTTTTTTACGGTTTTTCTAAACTTTAACTTGCATTTGGGGAAATTATAGTACTTGTGGATTGTAAGATTATAAACTACGATGGAAGAATACTGAAACATTAGTTTGCTTTGCACAGGAAGAAAATAAGTGCAAGAATGAAAACTAGATTTACATAATCATAGTGTATTTTCCTTATCTGTGAAAGTATTAATTGTTCTCTTTAAAACAACCTTACGGACTCTGTTGCAATATTTATTTTAAAGCTGAAAAAATTTTCTGTTTTGGATGAAATAGGGAATTCTCAGATGTGAAAAACTCACACAGAATGTGATCTTGCTAACAGCAGTCATTGTCCAATTCGGCCAAGTGTAAAGGTTGAATTGAATGTCAGACATTTCACCCTGAAATCTGATGCACATTACAATAGATTGGTAGGATATTCTTTAGATTTCTGTACTTCAGCTTCAAGAGGAATAGGAATAATTTCATTTGACAGATACTGAAAAAATTCAATTATCACTGTTTGTGGTACTGTCTGAGGTAGGACTTAAAGGCTTCTGTACATTTAGTGTAGTTTTCCTGCATGTAGGTGCTACATGACAGAACATCATTACAGAGATACTTAGAAAAATCCGATTATTTTGTATAATCTTATATATCTTACCTGGGTAATCCTGTACTTGTCTAGTCCATCCTTATTCCTGCCCTCACTAGCCTAGTCTTTTTTTCTCTACTTTTTTTGTATAGTTCTTACATAGACTATTTTTTCTGGCATTAGACAGGGACACTTGTAAAAGAGTCTTGCATTTTTAGAGTTCAGATCTGACTGACTGATTGGGAAAAAAAAACCCTAAAATGAAAGAGTAAACTTTGAGTTTGTTTCTTTTTCATTTCAGTTAGTCCATGAAGTCTCTTGTGACTTCTACTATTTCTTCTGTTTCCTTATCTCAGCCTTATGTCAGAGTTTTAATACTGTAAAGGTTACAAATTCAGTACTAGTACAAGACAATTTTAAATAAGCTTCTGGATCAACATCTTCAGCATCTCATCAGTACAGTGCTTAAAAATTTGTTTACTGTAGAAAAAACCAAGAGTATGCATTTTATTCTTCTTTTTGACTTACAATTAAGAAAAACTTTTAATTTTTTTTTTTTTTACTGTGGTCTAACAGTGGCTGTTGAGCATTTAATAATCCTATTAGTATTTGATACAGTAAAACTCCTGAATTAGTTATCTAGGAATATTTATGTGTTTTTCTTCAGTCATCTGAGGTCTAGATATCTGTAGTTGCATTTTAATATTCTTTAATGTTTGTTTTATGAGTTACGTTAAATAAATGTCCTGAAATAATAAATTGCTAATAACATAGAAAACCGATGTCTTAACATCCACTTTTTCCTCAAAGTAATTAAACACAATATATAGAATGTGTCTAGAGGAGCGTAAAGTGGTTCTGCTTCTGTAAGTTAAGGAGAATTGTGGTTCTTACAGTTTCCTTTTCTTAAATAGAAATTAGCTGATTTTCATCATGTGACTCATTTTCCCCCAGGCTTTGTGATCCGTTGTAATGGCGATGATGTTGAGGCAAAACTGCAAGGTGTCTTGCAATACTAACACTGTGAAAGCTCCATACATAAACCCAATGTTTCGCAAATTTTGAACACAAAATTATCTCATCTCTGTAAATAGAATACTTCACAAGTCGTAGCAACATGCAGCAGAGGAGGAGATGCTGGAACTGCGTCATCAGAACCGTCCCCGGTATCTGCATGGAGCAGGAATCTACAGTACTTACCTTTGCAGAGCGATCCTCAGAACAATCTCTGCTTTTCCCTTTGCATTTTGGCCATAGAACACATTGCGAATCCATACTAAAAACACAGATAGTACTTCCTACAGAAAAAGGAGGTATCCAAGGCTGTCATGAGTGTCCCAAGTGACTGCAATTGTATAGAGTGGTATTTGAAATGTCAAGTTCAGTGTAAGAAGTTGACTTCTTCTGACATTCTAGTTTATTCTGCTAGCAGAGATGGCAGAACATCTCTTCCTGACCTAAATTTGGAGATGTCTTGTTGATAAATCAGGATCAACAGTCAAATTTGAGAAATTTCAGTATCATAAAGTCTCAGCACTGCATCTCCAGCATACTGTGTCTAGTTAAAGTTAGTCCCCCGATGCTGCAGAGGAGGGATGAAGTGAAACAAGGACAAAAGAAGCAAAGGTGAGCATTAGAGGAAGTGTAAGAGCACTTGATCTTGGAAAGCAAAGCACAGAAGTTCTCAGATTAATATAATACACCAATGGAGAAAGCAAACCTTAGCAACAGCCAATGGTTGAACATTCTTTGGAGCTTTGTCATGTCTTGAGGGAATAAAAACATTGCTCTTTATATCAAGATTGAATTTTGTGATACTGTTTTTATTAAAATTCACTCTTACAACCTGAGATATTATCAGTTGCTTTCCTTATTATTATAGGTATATGAGAGTGCTTTCAAGAGTTTGAAAATTGTTTTGTGAGATTGGTAGATTGCTCATTTTTGAATGACAGCCAGAAAAATGAAAAAAAAAAATGCAACAAATTATTTGTTTTCTTCTATCCTCCTGAAATAATGCAGGTTTAAGCCCCGTTCAGGTGCTGTTTCAGTGGTGGGTATCACATTCGTATCTTTTCCAGACCATTTCTGTGCTTTGGTAACTAGGGAGTGAAGGTTTAAAAAGAAAACAAACCTAAACTTTTTGGAGCTTTTGCAGCTTGATTGTTTTTACTACATCTATAGAACAGTATGACACTGAATGAAATTATGGTTTAGGCAGTCTGTAACAATATGAATGGAATTCACAGTAGATTTCATAGCATAGGTGCAAAGCAGATTATATTCACTTGGGGTGCTCAAATGAAGAGGACGTAGAGAGAATAAAGTAAATTAATAAACGAATGATCTAAAACACTGCTAGGTAAGGAACCCTTTATTTTTTCAAAGCCAGTTAAAAAAAAAAAGTCTATATACACACCTGATCAGGTGAATGAGTTTTGTATTCACTCATAAGGATCAATCATGAATGCCTTTGATGATTTGATTTTCCCCTTGCACAGTTTGGAACTAGTTTTAAAAGTTGTATGAAGCCTAATGTACATTGTGCAAGACCACCCTTTTGATCACCAAATATGTCCTGGAAACAGGATCTGGTGTCCATCTCAGGCCCTGTTGTTCACTGAAAATCATAATAAAACCTTCTAATTGCAGACTTTCATGTGAAGTTTTTGTATTATTTTCTTTCCATATCTCATTACTAAGCTTATGTGGGAACAAAAGGAAGACCAAGTAAAAATAGCTGATGTTTCTGGGGAAAAGTGGGCCATGAGGAAAATAAAAATTTGCTGCATATGGAAAATACAATTGCATTAAATATTCTTTTAAAAATTGGCTTACTGAAGGTTGTTTTTTGTTTGTTTGTTTGTTTTTAATTAAACCCCCCTGCATTTTGGAAATAAATGTTAGACAAATTAAAGACAGTATCTACTGACTTGTCTTAACCTCCTTTAGGGCTAAAACAAAAATACGGAGCTTCAGAGTTCTAGGTTAAGCTTCTTCCATAGTCAGCATTTCTGAATTTTAACGTTCTCTAACTTTTCTGGTTGCCTTTTTGTGTTTGTCTATTAAAGAGACTTATTGCTACTTCAGCTCATTGTCAGAGACTAAATACTGTCTCAATAATGTCCTTTTTTCCTATAGCTTCACTTATGCACTCTATTTGACAAACCAATGAAGCTTTTTCTCTATTCTTCCTATCCCTACAATAGCACAAGTGGTAAGAAGAAAGAACTCCTTCGGAGTTTTAGGAAACAGAGCGGAAATAGGCAGGTGAAGTAGAGAAAATTATTAACCTTAAACAGTCAATGATGAATGAAGATGAAAATATATAAATAAGTCCATCTGGGTTGGGAATTTGTTTTCCAATTCCTTGAAATGGTGAGGGAAAAATCTAATTTTGTCTCTTAGTGACAGAATCAAGCAGAAATACGTCATTACCAAACTCTCAGTATGTGTGTATGAAAAACATACCAGGGCAATGAAATACAGCAAAATAAAAGAGTAAAGAAGATTATTCATACAATCTAGGCAATTTTGGAAGTCTTAGTTGATGTCCTGTCTCTCTGCATTGACAGCTCAAGAAACATAGACTGCTTATTTTAGTACTTGGTTTGTCACTAAATGAGATGTGTAAAAAGGGTGATGAAAATACTCCTTGTAGTGTTAAGAAGCTTGCTAATCTGCACAGTGATAGACACAATTTAGTACAAAATGGTGAAGATGAAACATTGGATGCAAACTGTATGTAACTGGTCATATTACACATCACTTAGTAGTTCTCATAGCAGTGTAGTTCTGTAGAAGTGATGAGGTTTTCAGTTGTGAGATAAAAAGTATGTTTGTAAGACTTGCATGATTCTCACAGGTGAGATAAGCGACATTCCTATGTGAGAATCAAACAGCTCATAAGCCACCCTTTAAGTGGTTTAAAGTGACTCAGCTTCTGTGATGCATCTCCCATCCCTGCCCTTTGTGAAGTCTCCAGTTGACAGCATGTAGTTATGATACTGCCATAGCCTGTACAAGTAGGTGGGATGGAGTCTGCAAAGAAATCGGGCATAGAAGCAGAGACAGAAGGTGATAAAAAGGAGAGAAAAAAAAGGCATGCTGAGCAGGAGGTTATTGGCAGAGAAGACAGGTTGGAGATACAAACATGAGGACTTAATAAGTTTTAATAACTGAGGAGAAGTAAGATGCTAAAATATTCCTGTTGATTCTCTTAAATAAATTATTTATTAAGATTAAAATAATTAGTATGGGTTTTAGAAACATAACTAGCTTTTTATTCTGTTGTTTTTTTTTTTTCCCAGATACTCCCACAGCATTTTTGAAATTTAAATGATGAGTATGTCCTTCCAAAACTTAGTCACAGGTCTTCGTGTCATTATTTGCTCAAAATTTCCATTGACATCAGTGTTTGCCACAGTAAAGCCTACAAAATCTATGATCATCCTCTAGGATTTTTTTCAGTAGTTGTGAATCCGGAGGAAATCTGGAGGATAAAAGAAACCCCAAAATTTTGAGGTGATTAAATAAACCGTTGCGCCAGTTACCCTCACTGCTCACAGCACACAGGGAAGAGTTGCGGTTTTGTCATTGGCATGGGTTAGTAAGCACTTGTGTAAGCAGGGATTGCTGGGTGGAACTAATTGTGGTGCACTACTTATGTCATGTTCGAGTCTGACTTGCGAAAGAATGTTCTGGGATTTTTGCCGGTGCTGTAATAGTTTTCTTGTAGTATTTCAGTTTACCTTCTGCACTTTGCTGGATTAATGAATGGAAAGCAATTTGCAGAAGGCGACAGGCTTTGGAGGGATGAAAAGAAGACAAAATGTTTTCTGCTGTGTGTTGCTATTAAAATTCCCCTCTTCAAAATCTCTTCATCCCAATATAGATGTTTCTGGGGGAGAAGGATTGGGAGTGGGGCTCTGGTGGACCAGCTGGAGTGTATAAATGGGGGCCAGTACAGACGCAACAATACTTGCTAGGTTCCTAAAAATTATGTCGACAGCTGTTGAGCTCATCCATACTCAGTGTGTTTTTTGAAGAGGAGCCAAGGAATTTTTAATCAAGGAAGATTACTGAGCAGATTACTGTGTGCTTAAAAATAGACTTACTTTTATTAGTAAAACTCTTTGTTTGAGCCTGAAGTGTTACATTTTTCACTGAAAATGCAAGAGCTGTTTTGATTTAAATTATTATGAATGAAATGGAAAGATATAATGGGATGGAAAGAAGATAATATTTATTCTATCTAATCGGAATTTTATATAGGAATGTCAATATGAGTAATTGAAGTGCATTTTAACTTTAAAATTTAATGTATCTCAGACTGGCAGTTTTTTGCATGGGGGACGACAAGGTTTTCAGTAACCTGTTAGGTTGGAAAATGTCTGATTTAAAGAAAATTCTTTATGGAATGTTTTTGTGTGAAGTTATTTTGGTAATCTGCTCTCACAGGACCAATTGCTAGTCTTTTCCCACACTAATGAAAGTAGGTCACTAGTTTTTGGCGCTCATCCAAGTTGTGAGATTTATTTGGTGTTCAAGCACACTGTCTAGAAATAGTGATGCAATGTCAGCAAGGCCACTTTTCATTTCATGAACATAATTTTCAGTGCCCTGGAATTAATTTATTCACTGACCTGTTAATAACTGCAATCTGTCACTGGCTTAACAGAGGCTGAGGAAGTATCTGGAAATAGTCATGGTCACCCTACCAGGTGATTAGTTATAGGATATCTGTTCAATGCAACATTTTTTGGTTTTAATCATGTAGAAGAGTCTGACTGTTAATGAAAACAAACCAACAACTTAATCAAAAGGAAAATACAGGTAATAAGTAACTATTGGAGAGAGAAAACTGATTGAAGTGGTGGTTTTACACCACATGATGCTGCACTATACCTGACAACTGTGCTGGTTACCTTTGAAACAGTACAGGAATTCAATATATGTAGATGATGCATAATTGTTTGAAAAAGCATATTATGATATTGCCGTCATGCTTGCTAAATAAAAGGAAGATTAGTAATTTGAATTTACTGGTGTTTCAGTTTTGTTCTCATCCCCACCCCCACAGTGTTTTTGTTGAAATTAGAATTGTCTTTTGCCACAAGCACGACAGGCAGTCACTCGTGGCTGTAGGTTGTCCTCAATACCAAAATAGCTGTCAACTCTTTTCTACTTTGCATGGCTGGAGCCCTGGAAATTCAAGCTTGTTGCTGCCGTTGAGGGAAGAGGGTTCAGTGGTCAGAAAATAGTTTTTTCTGTGCAGTGACACAACTGGCTGTTCCTAGCAATGCTGCTTGCATCTTCAGTTCTTCTGTTTCTGCAATAGAGAATCATTAAACGTAGCTCTAAAGGGATGCCCCTCTGTGTCTGCATCCTAGCTCTGAGCCTTTTACCTTACTTTAGATCTGAATATTTCTCCTGTTCCTCATTTACTATTCCCCATGGTACAAGCTGCACAGCATCCTGGCCCTTAATCCACTGTCTTGAAAAATTAAATTTTGCCTATAGCAATAAGCTGGCTCTGATTAAAGTATCAGGCATCATCGCTGCATGTAGTAAACCCTACTCTTGGGTATATAGGAAGAAACGATTTTCTAGTCTTGTACAAAACTGATCTTTGGTCACAGATTAAAGCTTAATAATGAGAAGGGGGTGGCGGCTGTTGTTGTTTCTTGATTTTGAGGTTTTTTGGGGTCTAATTTAAGACAGCTCAGGAGCTTCTGAGCTAGGGTACTTCATGTTATATCAGAGATATTAAAATTTCTGATGGAACTTTCAGCAGGGAACTTTCATCAGAAGTATATAGATCAACGATAGCTGATCTGCTTTCACTACCATTGTGACCATGGAAAGAATTGCCACTTCTTGCTCTCAGTGTTCATGATCAGTAGTGTTTTTCTTGAAGCTTTGGTTTCAGACGACAGCTTGAGGCCTGAACTTCCATGGCTGAGCAGTGGTAGTTGAAAACATGTCCCTTCTTCATAGTGCCTTGTAAAGACGGTGTAAGTGAATGGCAGCTTTTATTTCTAATCTGGTTTTCTCTGAATCTTGCTTAAATGTCTAGCAGCGTTTGAGGGTGGAAAACACTGAAATCTTTTTTAAGTGTACGTTGAAACAGAGTATCTTTAAAAGTTCCAACTTTATGCAGTGTATCTGAACTCTGCAGAGGGGCCAAACACTTATTTTTGAGTGAATTGTGATGTCCGTAGAAGTATCATCTTACACCTCTTTAGTGCTAGAAGAGAATTTATGAAGTCCAATGTGAAGGTTAGTTGTTTGTTTTGGGTTTTTTTTGTTGTTGTTTTTTTTTGTTGTTGTTGTGTTTTTGTTTTTTTTAGTAGAAAATGCATTTTTTGAACTTAATAAGGACAAAATAGGACAAAAAATAGCAACTTTCTCATTTACTGTTGCTAAAACCAGTGTATTTTCAATGGAGACTTTACATACAAAGGGCAGTAGCAAATGCATACTCCTCTGTTTTGTGCTGTTTATCTTATCAGAATGCTAACTAGATGATTTCTGTGCATGGAACAAGGAAAGGTCTGGCTGTTTTGCATAATATCCAGTCTTTCAGTGTATGGAATGCTAGCGAATTCTGATGACTTGGCCTAATTCATCTTTTGATGTCTCCTTTGTTTTCAGATTCTTTCAAGTGACACAGTAAATTAAGTGTTCTCTATTCACTGCATCTGCTGACTGTCTCCCAAAGTCTTGTCATAAAAAGGAGGGTAAAAACAAAGTAAATTATCAGTGAGTCATTTTCTAATGTGATAAAACATAAAACCAAAACTGGGGGTGAACAACGTAAAACAACATTCTAATGTAGTAAATCACATAGAAGCAGGACATACTTGCTTGGTTTTTCACGCCATTTTCAAACCAAATGAAAATCACTTGGATTCATGTTCCAGTGTTTCAGACATGTTTTTCTTTAACACGTACTATTGAAGTCTTTTTGTTGTATTCATTTTTCAGTTACTTTTACAGATACTCCATTAACTGTTTATAATGTTTGTATACTGTGATCTTATTAGTACATAGTGTGCTCATGATTCAGGTTATTGTTTTAGGGTGTGAGGTTGTCCCACTTCTGTGTTTCAGCATGAAGTTAGGAAATGTGTTAATGTTTGGTGACTTTCCAAACTTACAGTTGTTTTGGAACATTGAAACTGGGATGTTTGGAAAATCCCTCAGCCTGAATCACTAGTTCACCTGTATTGTAAGATGCATAAAATAGAGCAGTTTAGTCATCTAAAGGTTCATGTGATTGTTGATCTTGAAAATGTCATAGTACAAGGCTTCACTGGTTGTTTTTTTGTCATTACTGTGACAGGCTCTTTTTCTCATTTTGCTGAGCTTGGCATCTGCTAATTGACCATTTCAAATGCATTTCTGTGACACTTTTTCCAGAGGTTTGCGTTTACTAAGAACTTAAGCTAAGTGCAGTTTTCATCTTCTCTTATTAAATCACTTTTTTCGCCTGTTTTTACTGGCGAAAGTTCTTAAGAAAATATCTCTCTTGGCTCTCTTTTCTTATAAAGCGTCACTAGGTGATACTTCTCCCAACAGAGCTAGAATAAAAGTAGGTCTTGTAGAAAGCAGATGAATGATAACCAATTAAAAATCTTAAAATTGTTCTAAGATTTGAACATTTTACTTGTGGAATTTTCACTGTACACTGTAGGACTTTAATGTTGTAAGTGTCACCTTCAAAATCACCAAGCCATTCTCAGGTGCCTTAATCTCAAATACATCTAAAATTTCAGTGAATTCATGTCTGCTAAACAGAAGGGGAGAAAAATTACTTCTTCTAGTACATATGAAGGAGTGAGGTGCTAGCTGGATATTAGCTGAGTCAGAAGAAAAATTTTTGTGGGAAATTCATCTTAGATCCCAGACTTCCCCATCATTTTTCTTGCTGCAATACACATGGGAGCAGTTGTCCTCTTTGACAAGATCAGTGAAGGGTATTTACTTTAATTGCAAAGCTCATATTTTCAATATAATTTCTGCCACTCTCCTTCTGGAAGAGTCTAAGAGTGCTAACAACACCTGGGTTCAAACATAGGCAAGTTTAAGTTAAAGCTTCTCCCTTGTGCCCTGGGAACTGGCACGACAACTTTGAATTCAGACGTCCAGTAAGTAGGTATTCATCATAAACATCAGAACAGAGGCACACAGTAGCAAAAGGACACAAGTGCTCCTGAGTTTTCATACTTTGAAGCAGAAGCCAACCTTTCTCTTAAGACAGATCCTCAAAAGCTGTTCTTGCCAGCAGAAGATAGCATGTGGCATTCAGTTCCCTAAACATGCTGTCCTGTGCCCTGGGGTTGCTGGCTGGGGCTGTGGTTATTTGTGTGGTCTTGATTTCAGAGCAGGAGCTGTACATATCCTGTGATGTCCAAAAGTGCTTTTCATAATTAGGTCTGGTAAGTTGAATCCCATGTGCACAAGGTTTTAAGGGCATTCTTTTGTGAAATGCAGAACATAAGAGCATAGTGCTGTAGCCATACTATGGTTTTACATTCTTTTAGATGGATGTGTCTGGTTTTTGGTTGGGTTTTTTTCAATGTTGTTTTGGGGGTTTTGTTTGTTTGGGGTTTGTTTGGTTTTCTTTATTTAAATGTATGTTTGTTTGTTTTTTACTTAGGAGGGACGGACAATTTACAAATATATGCATGTAATTTGTGCTGGTAACACACTCAGGCAGATCTAACAACTGTGAACAAATGTAGCAAATTATTATGTGTCCATTTGCAGAGGCAATACAAAAACTTCGCAGATTGTCCTAAAAATATGACGCAGTCTGACTGAAAGGTACAGAGGTAGAACATAACTCTGTACACAGCCGTCATAAATATGCCAGTAAAATCTAAAGAAGGAAAAGTGTGCTTCAGAATGATTATTTAGTAAGTGAAAGTGGCATGGCCTTAGCCAGTCATTTACATTAAATTTTTATATCTAAAAGCTCATATAGAAGATTGTAGCAACTCTTTAGTAAGAATTAAGTCATAAAAACAGAGTCAATGCTCATATTGTTATTCTTTTTTTTCCCCCATTCAGTCTTCATTTTACATAAGGTTTAAAAAGAAAGTCAAAAAGAGTTTATACAGAATCAACTGTTGTCAGTATGGAAGAGAAGTGTGACAATTTGAAGACCAAATGCTCTCTGCCATAATACTTCTGCCTGAAAATTAGCTGGTATTTGTTGATCTTTTGTTGAAATTCCCGAAGTTTGACACTAGATTCATGTACTAACTAATTGCCATGCATTTTAAAAGGAGGAAGGCAATATATAGCCTGTACCTTAAACTTCTTTCAACCGAGGAAATTAATAGACAGTTTTAATCCAAATATATTGGGCTGTCACTTCCCACAGGACTGAACCTGTAGTAGTAAAAGATTTCTTACTGCTTCTCTGAGATTTGCTACTAGAGGCAGAAATAAAGTGTCTTAATTTTGATATTTTAGTTGTTCATAAGGATGTTATACCTAGCCAGCTTTATAACTACTGCAGATGATCAAAACTCTTCATGCTGAACACTGTGGGAGTGGCAGCTATCTTTCTGGATATCCATCTCTTCAGTCGCCCTGTTGCCATTAAAAGACTTTGTTTTCTTCAATCTTGAGGTGACAAATAAGAGAGGAAGAAAGAAACACTGTGAGTACAAAAATAATAGTACATATACATAGGAAGCAGCTATTGAAGTTGGTCATTGTTCATATGGAAAAAAATAAACCTCTGTGAATTAAGAAGCACTTAGTGCAGTCTTGGAAGTGTCAAAGGTCCAAGTAGTGGAAAAGGCTGATATGTTGTCAGTTCTGAGCTCTGCGTGCTTCTCCATTCTAAAATGGGTTAAACCCCAGGTAAAGTGTTTCCACGTTCTGTAAAAGATGTGTCCTAAATTAGTGTATGGACTGTAATATATGGTAGCTACAGATTTCCTGATACTCTTGAATTTCCTGCAATTCAAATACAGTATCTCTAGGCAAGACCTCTGTTCCAGATGAGAGAACTCTACTCCTAACTTCGGCCTTTACTAAAAGTTTATCTGTACAATACCTTTGTTATTTGAAAACTGAATTTACTTTGATATGGTTGAATGTCTGCAATGACAACATTTTATATGTTTTTCTATTCCTAGAGAAGAGGTGATTATACATAATGGAACCAGTGAGGGTCACAAAAATTTTCTACTTTGCTTTGGAAAAAACCCACCCCAAC
>VXAY01006712.1:228881-269620 GCA_013399855.1 Oxyruncus cristatus
GACCCCTGATTCAGATTCGTATAAGAGAGCAGACAGCACTGTGGCTCTGTAAACACTGATCTTTGTACTTTTCTTCAGGTATTTATTTCTCCAGACTCATTTATGAAGCTTTCCAAAAGCACTGTATGCCTTTGCTAACCTGTTGTCTATCTCCCTGTCAATCTTACCATCTGAGGAGATGAGGCTGCCTAGGCAATTAAACTGCTGCACTGATTTGAGTTCTGTTTGGCCAATGGTGATGTGGGGATGATGGGGGACTTCCCGAGGTGCAGGTTGATGGAGAATTTCTGTCTTCTTTAGACTGACTTCCAGCCCAAAGAGCTCAGCAGCGTCTGCAAAGCAGGATGTTAAACGCTGCAGGGCTGCTTCTGAGTGGGCAACAAGGGCGGCGTCATCAGCATAAAGCAGCTCCCGGACAAGATGTAGCACAATAATACTCTGGTAATGTATGAGAAGCTTGTTTTTTAAGGGAAGGTGCGAAGCAAGGTGATTGCTCCTGATGAAAAATACTTACAATATAAGTGTCCTTGTACATGTAGAAAATAAGCAATGTAGAAAAGACACAAAATATAAGGAAACCATGAAACCGCAATATTTTGTGTGATAGGCGATGGTTTGAGTAATGATGCAGTCTCTTCAGTTTTCCTTAGGCATCAGAGTAAAAGAAAATTTAGGACCTGAGTTGAAGAGGATAGTAAATGTGTCCACAAGACACATCATTCCAGCATGAGGTGTATGAGGGAGGAAGGCTCAAGGGTGCTTGTTTCACAAGAAGTGAATGTAGAGTTTCACTGCTATTACTGCTGTAGTTCAAAACCAGATTCAGCCTTTCAGTACAGAGTGAGACTTCATGGGTAGAATAAAATAAAAAACTAAAAGTATTGCACTGAAAATTTTACTCAATAGAAGCAGAGTAGAAAACAAAAGATGCATGGAGAGGGATTTCAAGAGCAGAAGCAGAGTAGAGAGACTGTCTTTGACATTTAGAGAATTAAGTATTTGCTGTGGTTTCATCCTTATACACTGATCAGCAAAGGTGTGAAGGCTAGTCATATACACCGTAATCTAAACATGTAGTTTCTTTCAACAGGACTAAGTAAGACTGTCATTGGCATTCCCAAGATACTCTAGACGTAGAAAAAATAGCATTTTTTCAATACTCCATCAGTATATTACTTTTGATCTTTATGACAAACCTTTTTTGGTATGATGAATAGTTGATTGGTGCTGCAAATGAAGCTCTGTGGGAATGAACTGTGGAAATAAGGTTTTGAACTGGCAAAGAAGTTCCAGGAAACTACTAAAGAAGTAAGAGGACACTTGATGGAGTAAACGCAGCTTGAACTTTGAATCTCTTGTGTATCGTTTCTGCTGGTTGAAGTAATTGTGCAAACCATTTCATGATCTCCTTCTTTTTCTCTACGATCCCTTAATGATTCCCCTAAGTCATAGATGAAGGTGTTATTAAAACTTTTGCTTCTTACACAGATTTACAATTTATAGGCTTGTCTTGTTTTCACTATATTAAAATGAGAAGAAAATTTTAAACCAAACAAAATTTAAAGTGCATTCTTAGTGCAACTGCAATAGACTAAATACTTTGGAGTTAATTATTTTATTTCCCGATCTTTACATAGACTAAATATTTTGGAGTTAATTATTTTATTTCCCGATCTTCACACAGTCTAAAAATCCTCAGCTCTTGATTGGTCCACAGAGAAGTTGAAGAACTGGTTGAAGTCTGCAAGTTCAAATTTAAACTTTCAAGTACAAGGGTGAATAGAGGCTATAGTTTTCCAGATATGATTCTCCAGTTTACAGGTCAGGATCATTTGAACAAGTGAGACTTTAGAACCAGGGAGCTTGTATTGCATACCCCAAAGGTCTGTCTAGTCCCATGTCTTGTCTCCCACAGGGCAAGTGTGTATAAATGAAACTTCTCTTTATTACTCTCCCAGTCTCTGTTTTTTTTGATTAAGGATTTTCTGAGCTGGATGAGGTTTATCTATTTTTAATAACTCTCGGTGGATTTTGCTTCCATGAATTTGTCTGATCTTCCCTTCCCTTAAGCCTCTGCTTTGTTACAAGCTTTGTTCAAAACTTGTACCACTGAGCTGATTTTGCACTGAGGAATCTGTAGATTCTAATTTAACAGTGACCGGATATTTAAGTGATGTTTGAATGATCTAAGTGTCATTTTTTGAAATGACCATTACATCACTACCATTGTCTGAACTGTGGATTCTCTGAGCAGTAAGGGAGGTGACGGTGCTGACAAAACTCATGCATTTTGTTGATTTTCTACTCCCTCAGTCGTTTCTCCTTACCTCACGGTAGTTGGTTAAAGCATTTAAATAGTTGCTTAGAAGGGTGTCGGCATGTTACAAGCATGTTACAAGAACTTCTGTTGTGTATTCTAGAATGACACAACTTCGGTTGGACATGAACTTTTGAGGTCATATACTCCAGTTCCCTGCTGAAGTTAGATCAGGTTAGTCAGGGCCTTGTCCTGCCAAATTTTGTATGTCTTAAAGGTTATTTATTCCTCAGTCTCTCTGACCAACTGGTTCTGTGGTTTGACCACCCTCGTGAAGATTTTTTTCATTCTAATTTATTAGAATTTCGCTTGATGCAATTTGTGCTTTTTCCTTCTAAGGCTGTTGTGTATCTTTGTCTTTTCTATGATTATCCTTTACTTAGTTGAGGATAACAAGAACACTGTGGTAGACTTCCAAAAACTTCGTAAATTTGTGGTAAATTACAGTCTTTGCTCTCCACTCATTATTTGAGTCAACTATCTCGTCATCACTTTGGTCAGGCACTTCCACTCCTGTGAATACAAATGACTTCCAGGAGGATTTGCACTATAGTCTTCCTGTAACCTTAAATTCGTCTGGATAGTTTGATCCTTCTTAAAGAATTTGACATTTGCCTTTTTATAGTCTTCATATTAGATACTTTACCTGATTGCTGTGACCTTCCAAAGAAGAGACTTTTATCACAGTGACATTAGCCAGCTTAGCATCCTTGGATACATCCCATCTTGTGCCTTGAGACCTGGAAGTGTCCCATTATGCTCATTTGGTCCCTGATCCAGTCATCTTCTGCTGTGGGCTGTACTTCAGTTCCCAAAGGTGCCACTGTGCTGCTCACGAACTCTGGAGGACCAGGGAGCAGACCTGGATGATGAAGAGCAAGGGAAATAGGGCATTGAATAGTATTTAAGCTTTTGCCATACCTTTCCCTGGCAATTGTTGCTTGGTCTCATGCCTCATTCACCAGACACCCACACACTTGTTTTGGTGTTAACATACTTAGGGAAGCTCTTTGTGTTCCCCTCCAACTCCAGCTCTTATTTCCACTTGTGCTCATGTGGGTGTAAACTCTTAAGTAGACTGTCTCCACTTCCACTTACATACATTTTCTGAGATTCTTTTCTCATTTTCCTTTGAGATGTTTTATTTACTGTGTTTGTATTTGCAGAAGGAATTTATCACGAGGTTTTTTTCATGCCTGTTTTTTTTATTTGATGATTGCTGCAGCAATTTCATCTGCATTCAGTTGGAGAAATACCTACCTTTAAACAAATAGTTCAATAACCCAAAGTCTCTGCTCATGAGACCTATGCTCATGACTGTGTTACATAATTTAATTGAAGCTCTTGCTAGCTTATGTGGGAATGTGGCACTGTAAGTGTTATGTTCTGAAATATTAGAGCTAAAGTGCAGTCCAAACCCACATAATAATTATCAATTTATATAGAGGAGTGTGCAGTAAAATGAGATTAACCTTTTTCTGATTTTTAGAGAGGTTGTTTCTGTTTGGTCTGTTCATAAAATGCACGAAGGCAATTGTTGAGGTAAGTCTTAGTGTTCAGACATTGTGGATAGCATTCAGGTCTTTCAAGCCTGTATTTAAGAAGTTTTCCTTGTCTTTTCTCGGTATTTGAGGCAGTCTATTAAAAATAGGTAGCTCTGATTAACTGGTTCATAGCTAATTTAAAAAAAACCCCAATCATTCTGTTATGAGTAAATTTTTAAACAGCAATTCAGAGAATTACAAAGATTGCAGTTAATATCCTTACTATACAGGTTTTATTAGCAAACATATATTTAATTTCATTTCTTTGACATTTATAAAATGTTGCACTGTTCATGAAGAATTATTTTATGGCAATAAAATGCAGAAAGCTTAATTACAGCAATCTGTAGATGTAATGGATATGTGTTTAACACAGTTCAGGGCTCACTAACTGGTTTAATGGCCTGATCACAATTTTCTCGTAATGTTGTTTTGTTTGCAGCCCTTATCATGTACAATAATTGTGTCTTTTTCATTTTATATGATGTATGAAGACGTACAGAGCTTTTTTTTTTTTTTTAATGTGTGTGTGTGTCAGTGTCTTAAATTGGACAACTCTGGTGGTTTTTAAATGGGGAGTTTAACTGCATCCAAAGCCATTTAATAATGCCCTTCCTAAAGAGAACTCTTTTCCTAATATTGTCTTATGAGATGATGACTTGTCTGAAAAGTCAGATTGCTCTGTTGGTGTAAAGGGGTTCAGAAGGCACAGATAATAGCTTTCAAACAGTTTGATATAATAGTTTACAGACATTTAGAATGTTCGGTGTCAGTTTCAAGCTTTACGTGGTGAAGTAAAATGAGTTTTAAACTCTGATGACTTCACGGTGAACAAATTAAAATTTTAGCTTTGATCTTCAGGGTTGAAACATGTGCGATGATTGGCTTGTGGTTCAGAATATGGTGGTTTTAGTAACTTGTTGGATGGTGCTACATGTTGAGAAGTCTGTAGGAGTAGGTGAAAGAACTTTTGTATTGTATTTGCAGTTCAGGTAGTTCATGTTTTAATGGTTATTCTCACCCTTATAATCAGCCCAAATTGAAAAATACTTAGAGGTTGTTTGTTTGTTTGTTTGTTTGTTTGTTTATTAAAAGCAGATGTATTGTGTTTCAGGGCTTTTAAAATGCACGTCCTTTCTGTAATCTAGGTGTGTTAGACTAATTGTCAAAATTCTTTCCTGATGATCTTTCAGTGATAAAGGAACAAAACATAATCACAATGTAATTATTATAGAAAATTGCATGTGACATGTAACAAGAGGAGAAGAAGAACCTCAATGTGCCATTTCATTCTGCAGCTTCTGGTTGAACATAAAATGTACTTATTCGTATGCTGGTCAAAAGCCTCTTCTACTAGATTTTTTTTTTTTTGAAGTACCACAAAAATCTCTTTTTGGCAAGTTAACTTTAGAGAGGAAATGAGAAAGAAACTGGTGACCAAAATCTTACTGTTCAGTTGCCATTCAGGGACTTCTGAATTAGGACATAAATGAATGATAAAATACTCACATTTGCTGCTATGAAATTCCAGTTGGTGTTACAGCACTTCCAGTCCTGTCACTGGGTTGAAAACCTATCCTTTTTTTAATTCAGTTTCATCTGTGAGTTACAGGAACAGTTTTAGAAGTTACATTCAGACATATAAAATACACTGCAGCAAGGATTGTGAGGATCAGGAGAAAAATCTTGGACAGGTAGAGAATGCAAATAATATACAGGTATGTAAAATATCTTGTTGATTTTCTGTAGAAACTACTTTTACTTACGTAGTAGATGAGTATGTACAGTGTATCTGCTGTAAATCTTGTATGATTGTGGGGAGAGTGATGCTCTGTCAGAATTAAAATTACGATTTTAGAAATTATCTGTGAGAATGGAAAAAACTGCAGCAAGTTTATCAGAGAATTGAAAACTAGTATGGGATTAGATGCATTAAGCTTTTAGATTTATCAGCACAACTCTGAGTTCTGGATTCTCACAATTCCTGACACGCACCTTGGCCCAAACAGGCTCTAACTTGTGTGGCTTGAGCATCCCGACCTACCCTGTGCCACTGAGGGACTCCCTCCTGTGCAACTTCACCAAGCTCTAAGATGAGCAATATCATGAAAAGCTGCCATGAATAGAAGTAATTAATTCCTAATCAGAATTGGATTGAAATACCATCGAAGATGCTGGTCCCCAGACTTTTTTTTTTTCCTGGTTAGAGGTAATATCCACCATTATTTGTTTAGGTGTCGTGGCTGCTTGACTAAGACTTTTTCCTTCTAAAGTCTATGTGCTTCTTAAATTCATAGTAGAGTCTGTTAGATTTCTTAACTCTGCAGCAGGGCATTTGGATGGATTTGACACCTCAGCCATGAAAAGCCTAAAAATTGTATTCCAGGACTTCGCAGAGGAATAGATTTTGGAGGCCTTGAAGTCGTTAGTTCAGCTCTGTCGTCAATATATAACTTGACAGAAAACTAGGAAGGCTCCAGGATGCTCACTGAGTTGCCATTGGGGACTTCTGTGTAATTCATGTGTACAAAGCTAGAGTTAGAAGATGCAAGATAACTTCATATCCAAAACCAAGAGAGAATTGCTAAAAGTCTTCCAGACACTCTGTGTTTCAAAATGCATATATTTCAAACCAGAGAGATTTTCAAAGTGTTTCCTAATGAAGTGTCAACAGAAGCTAAAAGTTTGAAGAGAAGGTGTTTGACATGCAAGAGAGTATTGGAGCATTTAGAATGCAGATGGATGACATTTTATCATCAAACTGTGTTCCTGCAGATTGTACGGAATAGGAAAATACACTTTGTATAGCTTGTTCTGGAAGATATTTAGTATCTTCTGCTAATGTATGTATCACTGTGCCCAAAGTTATCTTGAGCTTGCCCTTTTAAGTTTCCATTTCCATTTGCTTTAATAATAAAATAACTGGAAAGCCCCCAGTGCTGACAAATCGTATGACACAAACAGAATTTAAGCTTGAAAGGTTATCGTACCAGTAGGTACATGTTTTTATTAGCATAAATATACGTTAAGATTGTACTAGTGGCATGATATATTTAAGTATGACGTTAGCATGTGTTATTTTTGCTTTGAATCAGAGAGCAAAGGTTTGGAACACATCGTTATAGCTCAGCTTCAGGAATTGAAGTTAAATGTTTAAATGGACACAAATCTATACATATTGAAGAGTGAACTTTTCTCAGTTAAAACTCTTCAGGAGGGAGAAAGAATTGCTCCTTACAGTCTGGATTTGTTGCCATATTTTCAGTTCTAGAGTTGGAATTTCCTCATTTTGCATTTGAGGACTTTTATGTTATTTGTGATCTATAAAGTTCACATTTTGAAGCAGTCTGTCGGTTTAACCGTGGTGCTGTTGAGGACAAAAAGTTGTAAAGTCTCAATTCAACAAATTGCTAAGGCAAGTAATTGTTTTGAATATAAGGTACCAACTGATTTCCTTGATGTATAGATCTATACATCTCTAACATCTCATGTCAAACACTGATGTACTTTGCTGATAAGGGTAATAGCCCTTAACAAATACAAACATGATGTTACATTTCTCTGTGTAGTTTTGTTCACTAATTTGCTTTAAACATAAGCCGTTGTTTGTTTATGAATGTCAACAAAAATTATAATTTCCTCTTGGCACAAAGAAAGCCAGAAGGAGCTCTTTGCAAACCTAATTGTTAATGATATCTTTAAGTGACTTAATATGAGTATATGCCTAATGTGTGTATGTTTTATATATTTGTTGCAGCTATGATTTTCTAAATTTGGAAATACAGCCTCATGTAGTCAGAAAACAAACTAGATTTTCTAATGTCTCAATGGCACTGGTGTTTCAAAATTGATTTTGAAAAGCACACTACAAGTGAAGTAAGCTTATTTCACTTTAAATAGGTTAAAGAAATAGTTTTTATTCTCTGTTTTAACTTTATCTGAATCCATTAAAATGATATGATGAAATAAGTATGTATGTGAGTTGAGGTGTTTCATAGAGTAGGTCAGGACACTGATTCCAGTTGCAGTGCTGTGAGTGAATGAAGAGAGATTGGTGTGGTTCAATTTCTTCTCTGAAAAAGGGAAGATTATTACAAAAAGCAGTACTGTGGGTAACAATATGATAGAGAACCAATGTCTAAGGAAGGAAAAACACGAAGAGTAGTTTGAGTGGACTTTGCCTCTCTCTGAGTGCTTTAAGATATTCAGAGGAGGACATGAGATTCCTTTGGCAGCTTTGCAATTGCTTGTCTGCAGCTACAAATTAATGTTATTCAGAGCCTTCTATGTCACTTCCTAGCCAGCAGTATTTTCTTATCCTATGATTTATTTTCTTAAAGGAGAAGAGGCCTTGGTTAGTTTTCCTTACAAAAATCTTCAAAGATACAAAGCATATTGTAGACTACCTGCTTTTCAGATTTCATTTTTTTTTAGAAACAAAGTTGAGTATCTATTGTTCCAAATTATATTGAGAAATATATTAATTTAAAAAATCTACAGTAGATTTAGAAATTAGTTTTAAGATTTTACATGGAAATGTAGTATAAGTTCATTATTTTTTGCATATTTCCTATACCCTTGAAGGCGACAGATTGTAATGGAAATGATGACAGAATTTATTCCAGATAATGAGGCTACTAACGTCACTGTAGAGGCTTTTAATCAGTGTAAGTCTATCTATGGGGAATCAATGCCGTTCTCTTAAATATTTAATATATGCCATTGTAGGTTATGTTTCTGCCTGAACACTTTTATTTAAACTAAAAATAAATATGAAATAATCTTGTTATCAGTCTGTAATCAGTATAAGTAAAACTTAGCAGTATAATTGAAAAGTTCCAGAAGAAAGCAGCAATCTAATAGAGTATTTTAAGAATTTGGATAGTTAAGCCTAAAACAGCTCTTCAGGTAGGACTTGTTCAAAATGATAACATGCAGCAAATAAGAAGCTAAAAAAAACCCCAAGCCCCACCCAGGAAAATAACAACACCACAAACGCAACAACAACAGTAATAATAATAATAATAGAAGATAACCAACAAACCAGAGTAAAATGCTGAGAAGAATCACCAAGTACTCTGAGTTAATAAGTTCTCAGTTAATTTCATTTAGATTTCATTGTTGTGGTTTTATTGAAAGAAAATGTCTTTTGCTTTCTGTCTTGAAATGCAAGATACAAGAGATGAGGGCATTGTTTTACTGGTTATATTTTTAAAAAAGTACTGTGATTACTATATATTTAAGAATAAAAACATTTGGGAGCTGTTCTTACTTAGCAGGAAAACTATATTATTGTATTTCACACACGCGAAGGCCTCCAAAAATAGGTTCATTGTAAACATATTTCTTTAATGCAGTTTGAGGTTTATGTTCTACCATGTCAAATATGTTTTAGTTGAGTAAAGTCCAGCAGAAAATGTGGTTTTGAAGGTAAGATTGCAGTTCATACAATGTAGTAATCAATTATGTAAGAGTAAAGATCTTCACTTTTAAACAGCGTCTTTTGATTTTGCCAGATTTCTTTTGTGTTGGGTTTTGTGTCTTTGTGGCCTTAGAGGTTAACGTGTAAGCTGATTTGAGGGGTTAAAAAAAGAGTCCAGACAAGGCAGTGGGCTGCTCATATTACCCCTTTGACTAAGACATACTTAGTGAAATTCAGCTGGAGTGAGCTTCACTTCAGTACAATGGTATGAGTGCTCTGGCACTGTATGAAGCTCTGTTGTGACTTTCCTTGCAGTACAGATAGAATTAAGGGGTATTTTTCTGTCGATGACATCGTGTGTTACAGGATGTAGAACCCAGCCTTACTCAAAAGCGTATGGTACACAGCTTTTTCCTTAGTTTTCCAGGGATCTGAATAGCTTGAGAGGCTTGATAACTCAGGTTGTTCAACTGCTAAAGAGCTACCTGCTGAGTAATGTGGCTGAATTGTTCATGAATATTTGGTCCAACACCAGCTGCACTGGATTCATTGGAGAAGACCAACTAACTCTACTGTGAACCTGCACTAGTTCTGAGCACTGACTTTGCTGTGCGTGTGCAAAGCTGTTGCATGATTCATCTGACCAGGGTTGTCATAGATTTCAGCATTTAAAATCTGCCAGGGCTACTTGTATCTGGGGCATCATTACTGTGGTGCTTTAAAATGTCTTAAGGGTTTAAGCGCAGTTTAATGCGAAAAGAATCCCTGCAGCAGGTCCTTTGTAGTGAGGCAGATTTCATATTGCCTACCAAAATGCGGGGTGACTGTGCTTTTTTCATAGGGAAAGATGTGCTTTTAGATCTTTGTCTGCTTCTTCCTTCTGTTCTTATGAAATTTTCACCTGTGTGCTGTTTTTATAACATCTGTTGAATAGTATCAAAGAAAAAATCTGCACTGGATTAGTCATCTTGTCTTCAGTCACTTTGACACTTTTAGACATAAAGTGATATTCCTAAGTAGCATGTGATGTACAGGGTGCTGTATGTTGAGGCCCTGAAAGATGTAAATAACATTTTTTTAAACCTTGTGATAATTAGTGTTTCTGTTAAATAAATGTGGAGATCCATTGTGAGTGTCTATAGATGCTTACATATGCCTATCCACACATACATATATGAACATCTCCATTTAATGCATAGTGCCACCATCTGCTTCTGAAAGCTCTTGTTTTGCTGAGGGTTCCCAAGAAGATGCAGATTGCATAAGAATTCCATGGTCAAAGGTCTTGGTATGGGTTTATACAGCTGACAAAGTTCCAGTCACTTGGGCTAAACTTTTTAATGCTAGCTGACTTTTTCCAGATACTTTTAGTGGGGATGTGAATGTAAACATAGTGGTTTGGGGTTTTTTTCCCTTAAAATAGGCTATCCTTTTGATCTAGAAAGGTTGCAGGACTTTACTCAGGACCCTATGTTTAAAGAGACATCTTTTTATATCCAAAATTCGACTAAGCATTATCCTTGGAATCACAGAATGCTTTGGGTTGGAGGGGACCCTAAAGATCATCTGGTTTAATACTCCCTGCTTGGGACAGGGACACATTCCACTAGCCCAGGTAGCTCAATGCCCTATCCAGCCTGGCTTTGAACACTTCCAGTGGTGGGACATTGGCAACTTCTCTGGACAACCTGTCCCAGAACCTTACCACTTTCATTGTAAAAAAACTTCTAGGAGGATCTGGGCTTATGATCTTCCCAGGCATGTAAGTGAGGCTGACAAGTCAGTAGTTCCCAGTTGGGTACATTTCTATTTTTCCCAGGCAGCTGGGACCTGCCCTGACTGCCATAACTTTTTGAATACTATGCAGAGTGTCTTGGCAACTACATCAGCTGATTCCCTCAGGACTCTGGGATGCATCTCATCAGGTCCCAATGTGTGTTCAGGTTGCTCAAATGGTCATGAACCTGATCTTCTCTTACTGCTCCCCCAGTCCCTGTCCTGTGGTCTCTCCACTTGAGAGATGTGGGAAGAGAGGCTGAAGACCATTGAAGACTGAAGCAAAAAAGTAGTTGAGTCTTCACATGTTATTTAGAGATTTATTATTTAGGGATTTATCTGCCGCTTCCCAGTGACATTTATTTGTTTCTCTCGGGGCCTGAGCAGTATTTTCCTTGTGTTGAGAGGCTGATGTTAAGTTCCAGAGCAGAACTCCTAGGCCTTTTCCTGTGCTGTTGGTGACCCTTCTGCAATGCCCACCACGTCACAGCATATGGATGGCTGTGGTGCACCCCAGCACCCTGCAGAGATTCACAGCTCACAGGGAGAGTGTGGAAGGAAGACACAGCTCAGGACTTCTTTAGTGGGAAGCTGTACTTAAGCAGGAAGCAAAACTGGAGAAGAAATGGGGATTTGGGAAGAGTTGCATTAGTTTTTTTAGGTGGAGAAAATTGGTAGGTGATCCTGGAATTGAAAGGACAGGATGTTAAGGAACCAGTAGCTCAGGATGAGGAGAGAGGAGCCTGCTGAAGAGCCAAAACACTGAGGAGGGGACTGGGACTGATGAGTCAACAAGCAAATGGAAAAAAGGGCAGGGCAAAATTTGAGTGTCCAAATGAACAGATGGTACATCAAAAACGTTTGGATGGGAACATACCAGAAATTACTGTACCTGCTAAAATGCAGTCTCTTACGGAGCTGGGAATGGAGCCAGTGTTTTTTAAAGTCTTAACTATGGTGGAAGAGGGACTTCAAAATTTGTTTGTTTAAAGTATTACTTAAGCTGTGTTAATTTCAGAGTGGACACAAATGATTCTCAGAATGGACGTAACTTGTTTTATTTTAATTCACTTTGAAATTGACTTTTCTTACTTCAAGATAAATCAGTCTGGTATTTTAGAATGCTCCCATACAGCCATCCTGCAAGTCATATTGTTCTTCTCTCATCAGCAGTCCCAGCTGCAGCATGCCCTGTGCTCCACGTGGTATTTGATGTTGCTGTACGAAAATTTTACTGTTCTCTTTTAGCAGCAGAGAAATCCAGGACCTTGCCGCTGAAGGCAATATAAGGTTTCTCAAAAAGTCTACCTTATATGGTTCCTCATATGGACCCAGAAAAAACAGGAGCACAGGCACATTTCAGAGATTATACAGACGTATGGAAAATGTGTTTTGGCAGAAAGTGACTGAAAATTGAAGCACACAAAAATAAACTACTACATGCAGTTTTGCACAAAACTGCACAATATAGCTTACAAAATTTAAAGCCAGCTCTGTGCATTCTTCTGTATATTCTTTTATTTCTTGGGCATGAATACTGGTGCTTTTCATAATGAGAGTTTTTTTAAGATTGAAACTTGCCCAGATATATTGTGTGGATTGCAAATGACATTGCCACCAATGGCAAGCCAAATTTAACTCTGTATTCCAAAGTAGAGATGGCTCAAAACAAGGTTTTTTTGGGTTTTTGTTTTTGTTTTTTTTTTAATTATTTTGAGCTAAACACATTTTTACTTAAGTTTGATTCTTAGGTACAGCTTGAACTGTTTTGACTGGATTAAAAAAAAAGTAATGTGAATAACCTAGCAATATGAACTGATTGCTGGGCTGTTTATAATACTTATAAAGGGAAGAGCTGTTATACTCCAAGAGTGATTACACTCAAATAAGAAACCACTTTACATTGGGAAATTTTATATGATAATAATAAAGGTGATACTGGCAGCACTGCCTGAAATAGATATATAATTACGTCATATTGCTAAGATTTTTTATATTAAGGGTTAATTTTAGATGGATTTTAACTTTTTCATTATTTGATTTAAGAAAGATGAGGCCTGTGATAATCTGCTTACCATACTGTTTCATACCAAGGAAATTAATATGGGTGTGAAATGAAAACTGATTACGCAATAGTGTAAAGTGCAAGATTGTTGGACAGTGCAATAGAGAATGAATAATAGAACACCACAATTCAGGGAATTCACAAAATTCCATATTTATTTTTGAATCCTGAATTTCTCTTAAGAAGATAAGTTTATACTTGAAGTAATAAATTAAATGCACAGTTAGTTTTATCTACCTGACCAGAGGAGTGTAAGTAGTCTGGATAACTTGATAAGAACATGAGGAAACTGAAAACAAGAAAGACTATTAGGTATAATCCCAAGAATAATAGTAGGTACTGTGGTATTGTGCAAAAGATACTATCATTTTCTGAAATTGAGGACGTGCGTGAAATAGAGTCAAAACTCACTTTGGTATTCTCCTCACACAGAAGCTTAGAAATATTTTATTAAATATTAATAGCAACATAAAAGACCTTTGGTATTATTTTCATTTTAATTAGGCAGGATATGTATGCCATTCACTTTGAAGCCAAATGCTACTCCTTTGTATTAACCTGCAGGGGGTACTAGAAAATTGAACCAAGTAGCATTTAGCTATTTCTCATCCTGCCATGAAATAATTAACATCTACTCTTTTGCAGACTCTCTCGCTGTTACCTGATCCCCATATACAGGTTTCATATTGACTTACGGAGTCTGAGTGGTGTGGTGTGAAGTGCTGCCTCAGCCCAATTTCTTACAAATTGCCAGAACTCAGGAAAGTTACTAACCTTCAACTTAAACCTGCTAAACTCAGAAAGGAAACTCAATCTCATAATGAAATCACACTGGAGAGACAAAATGGGCAATAGTTCCAAGAGGGAGTTAAAGCTGCTTTTAATACACTGAACCCGTTTTGTTTTGGGGTGAATGATAGAGACAACTGAAGAATGTAAGAACCTAATGATGGCTGATATGGCAGAAAGGAATAGGAAATTTTTTGACACATAAAGCCAAGGCAGGAATTAGTAAGTAGCAAGTGAAGAAAAATGGAAAGAAATTAATTGTATGAAGTTTGTGGGTTTCTAAACTCTGGGCTAGCTGTTTATGCAACCTTCCTACCTGCTACGCAGGTTCCCCACTCCACATCTAAAGCCTAAGAATCATCTTAAATGGGGTCTTGGAGATGCTGATACAGCAGCCATTGATCCTTGGGCCTCAGATGGGGGAACGTTGAGGAGCTGCCAGGCTTCTTCGCCAGCTTTTTCCTCCAGCTGATGGCCTTGGGCATTCACTTTGGCCAGAGCTTGGTATATGTTAGCCAACTGTCCGGGGAGCCTAATGCTTCTTTACTCTTAAAACCTAGCGTGTTTTGCATGGTCCAGCCCACCACAGAGCTGTAAGCTCACCAGTCCTTCAGTCTTGGAACTTGACACTCCTCGTGGCTGAGCTTCTTGAGAGTGAAGAGTCTTGTGAATTTAAATGAGTTATGCACATTAACCAGTAGGAAACAGAGCTGCTTTCAGGGGAAACCCACCTGTGTTCCACTCAGTGCAAACAGGTGTGTTTATACTGAATACCACACTTAACAATGAATTCGGATTTTCTGATGATCATCAGGAAAACTGTAACAAGTTTGACGGTCACTATATGCCCCTTGACTGAAATTATCTCCTTTTTACCTATAGATTATGAAACATGATAAATTACATCATCGCATTTTTTTCACTGACCCCCTCCTTCATAGAATAGATGGTTCTTCTTTGATCAGCTGGTACTCAATATTTTGTATATCTTGTTTCCCCATCATGTAAAATGAACATCATTCCCTGTTTCCTTTACGTTTTTCAGCCTTGTTCTGGGGACACAGTTATTCATTTCTCCATCTAAAACTACGTGAAGGTGATAATACCTCATCTTACAGGAAGGTTATGGAAATAAATTTCAGTATTATCTATGAGAAACCTGTGCTCTGGTGATGTTAAAAGGCTTGTTTTTTCCAAAACTCCATTGAAGTGAAGGACTATAAATAGCTTTGTTTTATCAACAAAGTGAAAATCCAGTGAACAACAACTTTCTTCATCTCCTAATTGTTCTTAATTTTTAGAGAAAACATTAAGTGGTCAGCAAAAATATTAATGTCTACTTTAGTCTAGTTGTGATACACTGAGATACTTTGCTGTGCAGTTTGTAAATTGTAACAGGTGTAATCAGATTTTTAAATTTAGAAACTTCTACATCTGCTGTAACATCTCATCTTGGGTTCCACCCGTGTGCTGTTAGAAAAACCAATATAGCCTGTTACACTGTGGTTACCAGACTTGGATTAGTAATGACCACAGAGGTTGCAAAACAAAATTTTCTGAAGTATCTCACTTCCCTTACTCTCAGATATGCATGGAATGTGTCAGAGCAAACCGAAAATATCAAACCTATTTCATACCGCTAGAGCAGTTGGTTTGAATTTGAAAATGTTAACATTTGATCAAAAGAAATCCATGTCTTTGCACTTGGGAAGCTATAAGACTATAAGCTGTTACTAAGCGGGGGAGGAAATGGGTAGAAGAAAAGTTTTTGTAATTGCATACAAGTTTTTTGCATTTTTTCTGTCAATAAATGAATTAAAGCAGCGACCCACCCAACTACTAATTTATGAATATTACAAGTGGACACTTTCAGTGTATGAAGAGTTATTATTACACAGGAATTTTAGGGCATGGAAGATAAAAAATAGTGGGCTTGACTTTTGGTTTTTCTAAATAATAAATTACTTAAAGGTTTTGAGGAACAGATCAGAAATGGTAATTTTTTGTTTCTGCTAAAATGAATAAGCGAAACCAAGTGATTAAGCTTAAAAGGTAACCAAACTTATTTCTTGCAGATGTTCAGTAACTGTATTTGGAATATTCATGTAAAAAATAGTCATGCCTCATTTATACTGTAATGTATAAAAGGCAGTTATTCAAAAATATTTGAATTACATTTTATGATTGCCACCATGGCACTACAGAACACTGAACGGTTTCTTGGAAAACACAGCTAAGCCAGCTCCTGAACTCTCAGTAAGGATAGTGTAAAGGATGAGTGAAACATCTGTCGTTTCTCAGATAGATAGATAGATAGATAGGTAGATAGATAGCACAGCTTTCTAGTTTACTGTTGCCACATTTTCAGCTGCCACAGGGTTCAGCACCATGAAGTAAGTAGCATCAGTGTATCAGGCCAAGGTAGGCCACAAAATCCATTCTAGTTATGGTCAACGTTAAATTTGAAGCAAGTGAAAAATACGTCTGTCATATGTATGAGTAGTGTAACTCCATTTTTAATTGAATAATTTACCTATTTGGAGATCCATCATTGCTTAATAATAGTACAGAGCCTAATTATTTCCATTTCATACTCATTTATGACTGTATTATGTGAGAAAGAAAAATAGCTTCCAAACTCATAATGAATTCACTGTATGTCTGGCATTTTTCTTCAGCTTCCAGAAAATTCAACAAATGAAATGGCAATTGTGTAGTCTGCCTCAGAAGAACAGCTGCACAAGTTAGTTCACCACAAAACAAGTTCGACAAAATGATTTATGGAGTACTGTTTCCTTAAGTATTTCACAGAACCTCTCTGGCTCTGGAGACTTATTTGAGCCAACTATTACAAATCTCTGAATTTTAGAAATAGTAGATTCTTGTCCTTCCTTTTTTACCTCCATTTTTCATCATGTATTTTCAGTTTATGACCAAGAATGACTTTCTTTTCCCTTGGTTTTCAGGCACAAAGGAAAACAGGTTTGTAGGAAAATTGCCCCCAAAACTATTAATCCTTTGTAACTTCATGCTGACAACTCTATATTAATGTACTTTATATTTTAATATGAAATTGAGATCTGAGGAACCAGTGTTAATCAGATGACTAGATTAATCTAAGTTTTCTCTTCGCTAATTCTAAGCTAATTCTTACTCCAGGAGTTTTGTGATATTGCAAAGAAAATGGGAACACAGAGTTTGACACCGACATGAGCGCTTTTAGAATCCACTCTCTCAGAGGCCAACTCTGATGGATTTTTTACCATTATTTTGGATCTGGTCATCAAGAAATAGGAATGACTACTCTGAGACTTGATTTATCCAAACTACAAAAGGCTGAAGAAAGTTAGTTTATTTTGACCTTTTGATTCAATATGCTAATATCAAGAATACCTTCCAGAAGGAATGGTGGTTTGTTATTTCATTATGAATGGAGTGAAATTCTCCTTTTAGCTTGAGCCCTTTGAGGTCCTCATATCTTCTTGGCTTTCTTGATTGTACAGAATGATAAAAGGTATTTATTGGCCAAGCAGAACTTGGGTGGTCCTAAGAATTTTTTTTTTCTAGAGGATTCTAGAAAAGAACTAAGCTAAAGGAAGCCCTCGTTTGCCCAGTTTCTAGGAAATACAGTGATGATCTTGCACCAAAAGAAGACATTTAGGAACTTTGCACAAAGACACTAAAAACTCTGCTTCCAATTACAGTCGTCTTTTCCTGCACTCTGCAACTGCAGGCTTACTCTCTCTACTCTCAGTTTCCTAGAGTTTTTTCTTTAAAAAAGGTCTTTCTCCCCATAGCCTGGTGTGGGACACACATATCCTTTTATGTGTGCCTTGATTATCGGCTATATGTAGTTTATACAGAAAATGTTTCTTATTTTTTGAGGGGGAAGTAGTTGTTTCTTTCCCCTCCATCACGTTTGCAAGGAACCATCATTGCTCTCATATTTAGGAAGCTAAAATGACCTGAAGCAGAGTATTGTGCGGGATAGTGACTGTGTGTGGTTAAAGAAGGTGGGTGAGGTTGTCTGTGGGGTTCAAATCTACCAGTCTGAGCTCACAGCTGTGCACCAACCCCTTTGATCCATTATGAACCAGCAAGGAGAGGATGTTCATATTACCAGGGCTGGGGGATTATCAGTGCAAAACAACTAAAATTGCTTCTACTCAAGGATACTCCACACATACAGCATGAGTACCATGTAAGATCAACATCATGTTAATTGTCTTATTTTTATTGGTTGTGTTTTATTTTTATCAGTTCAAACAACCAGATGTTTCCTTCCCACAAAGTCTCACTGGTATGAAATAGTACGTGGCTTGTGTAAAAGCAGCGGGCTAGAAAAGAAGGATAAATTTTCCTTAATAAAAATGTTTAGGTTTAGATAGTACTGTTAAAAATCGGAAGGCTCAGTTCAATGGCTGAACTAAATTATCAATCAAGTTGCAAAACCAAAATATTTTGTTTCAGATTAAAATTTATTTTTTTTTTTGTTTGTTTCACCAGAAATGTTTTTCCAGAACCCTAAAATACCCAAAGGAAGTAGAGATGTACGAACAAGGAAACTGATAAGAGAGACTGTCATAGCAAAGTAGACCTCCTCAAATCATATTTATGTTTTGTAATGAAAAAAAGCATAAGGGCCACGCTTGCAACACATTGCAAGCTTATTCTGCTTTTGGTATTCTATCAGGTACCTCCACAGAGCACCTACAGCTAAATTGTATTTGCACCCTCTTTGACCAGTATTAAAAACGGAGGTGTGATAAATGCTTTCCACTTCTGAGCTGTTTCAGTGATCTACTTCCAAGACAAATTTTACAACTGAGTCTGACCAGGGAAAAAGGCTAACAGTACTTAGGGTGAAAAACACATCCCATGCTTAAAATGAAAGAGAGATAGGAAATCTTCTAAAAAAATACCATTTTTTTCTGAGAAAGAAAGAGAGAAGAGACTGAGGCCAAAAAGGTGATATGGGGTTATGCTTGCTCATCGAATTTCTGGCCTTGCAGGCAAATGGGGTCTAAAGGGTGTTTCATTCAGTATTTTTTCCTAAAGGTTCTCTGATTCTCTTCAGATTTCAAGGGTAAACTGTTCTTTGTTAAAGAAATTATTATTTTTTTTTAGTTTCTTGCTCGTATGCCATGTGTTCTCTGAAGGACTTGGGCAGAAATAGAGCTTTTGACACCTCCAGGCTTCAGTAAAATGTTCCTAACCTGATGAGGGTTTGGGAGGGCTCTAGTGCTGACTCTTTGGTCAAGCAGATGGATTACTGCCACATAAGGGTCAAAGGATCTGCATGTAGGAGTGCCTTGAGACATCTATTATCTAGGAGCAGCAGCCAAACCTAGAAGCACAAAGGGTTCAACAGTGGGCTCTGCTCACATCAGAATGGTCCTGCCTGAAGAGTAGGATGAGACCAGCTAGTGAGAAGTGAGTGGTGTTCCATATCTTGTTGAAACTTAGTGTTTGTTGCAAACTATTTTTAATTACTTATGTTAATTAAAACGTATTTATAACTTTTTTAATAACTGCAGTGCAGGGTCCCACAGATGCAAGGCAGCTGTCCTAGCTCTTGCTGTTGATATAGGTTTGTTTCTTCACTGCCTCATGCCTGTATAGCCCCTAATGTCTCTCTTCCTGGAATTTGGATGTAGGATGTAAGGAAAATAAAATTAGTGTCTTTGATCCTTAAAACTGCAAAAGTCTGTGAAATCTGACTCACATGTGCCTGATTAGGTGACAGAAGAACATAACTAGCACTAGTTTCTCCATCCATGGGGAAAGACTTGCTACTGCATGCAACCATTTTGCATTGCATGCTAAAAGCAGTGACTTCTCTTCTGTATTGCTATGTCACAGCAGCAGGCAAGAGGAACATAAAAGGTGTTTTCTCAATGTAATTAATTTCCTTAGTGTTACAACAGTCTGACAGCTACAGCCTGGGAATAATCGATTATTTAATCTCTTTCTTTGTTGATTTGCTGTCACTTACTGACTTCTGGGCTTTTTTTTTTTTTTTTTAAAAAAAAAATTGAAAATATCTAGAAGGTGATGGAAGATCTGTAGTTTTCTGTTAAAGAAAAACATCTGAGTAATCCCAGACAATAAAGTGTTAAAATACCAGTTTGTGCTTATTGGGGTAGGAGCACTGTTGCACAGGAACTGGCCTTAAACTGAAATTACTTTAATGTCTTTAAGCTGAAAGACGGTGAGCTTAGATTAGATATTAGAAAGAAATCCTTTACTGTGAGCATGGTGAGGCATTGGAACAGGTTGCCCAGAGAAGTTGTGGATCCCTGGAATTGTTCAAGACCAGGTTGGATGGGGCTCTGAGCAACCTGGGATAGTGAAAGATGTCCCTGCCCATGGCAGGGGGGTTGGAATGAGATGGTCTTGAAGGTCCCATCCAAACCAAACCATTCTATGAACTGTCCTAGTAGAAAATCTATCCCCTATACATCTAAAGTTATTATCTATCTTTGCACAAAATAATATACATACTGTATTCAACGTTTTTAATTAATTTGGGCTGTAAAGTCTTAAGAAACTCTGATTCTCAGAATGTTAACAATGTGAATCAAATAGTATTTACCAGTCAAGGGAGAATAGTAATTTTTAATGTACCATCTGTTGTCTGGCCCTTTAATAGTGTTAGTCCTACCGACCCTCTCTCAGCTGATTCTGAACAGCAATAAATGGAACTAAGGGTCAGTCAAAAATAGTGAAGAGATGTGATTCCATGATAAGGACATGAACAAATAAGCCATTTGGATCTTCCTCCAATTGCTTCTGTTTATATTGAGTTTGTAACCTTTCAATCTTTCAATACTTAGTCTTTTGTATAGTTTGTATATTCAGTATAGCTAAATCATAATTATATAGTGAATGAAAAGTTTTCTGTAGACTCTGTAAAGGACAATCCTGGTTTTGGAAGAGGAGCTTTTCCATGTCATAGGCTTCTAACCTGGTGTGTTCAGATCAGGTAAGTTGCAATTTCTTAGGTGGCAGTTCACTGATTTTAATCTTTTGATAGCCAGGTCAGAGTTATTGAGCATGAAAACTTGAAGCTGAAGTCACTAAGGCTGTTTGTATCTCTATAAGAAATAAATCTTCCATTGTTTCAAGCTAGGTGTGAAAATATCCAAGTGATCAAAATTAGCACGTGGAGGATATCCTATAACATAAACTGAAAGCATATTTATATTTACACTTGTGCTGGATTATTTTAATTGTTAATTTCTAATGTAAATTTTAATGATTCTTGCAGATAGGTATACTTAAAAGAATAGCAAATAATATAACATTCAGAATAAAAATTTAACACGCACAAATAAAAATTACATTTCAATTATTCGTGTGGCATAGGCAATTTTTAATAGCAACAGTGATTATTTCTTCACATGTCAACTGTTCCTGTAAAATAACAAATAAAAGGGTCAGTCTGGGAAGCAAAACGAAGAGAATGCCCTTCTGGCACTCCTAGATAATGCTATAAAATCTAACAGATCAGGCCAAAAAAATTAGGAGTATTTCTGAGGATCAAACTTGCTATCTCTTAAATCAAGTTCTGATTTACAGAAGAGTTCACATTTTGCATTGCAGATTGCTGTATTAATGCATGCTGGCCTTGACTGATTTGGCCAGTTTTTTGATAAAGTTTCTATTTTCAAAACTCATCAAAAATTGTTTCAGACATTATGTTACAGCCTGAATACTAGGCTAGGTGCAGCGTAGCAGTAGTGTGTGGCTGCCTCATCTGGGAGGACATTCTGCTCAAGATGAAAAGTGTGCTTCATGTGTACAAGTTCATTTTGCATACATTTATTTATCAGTAGAGAGAGCACTCTGCCTACTTGGGATTTGGCAGTTGAACCAGGCAGGGTTGTGTCCTCCCACTACCTCGTTGGCTTTGCTGTTTTCCCTGGGATCCCATTGTGTTAGCTGCCCATTCTCCTTCCTTTGGTGCTGCTCAAGTCAGAGAATTTCAGGGATGAATAATTTCAGACATAAATTCTTAAAACCCCATTACTCTGGAAGAGTTGAAAGCAGATTAATTTGATAGTAGTCACAATGGGAGAAAGAATAGGGTTAGAAGTAGGAATTGGTTTGGGGGGTTTTGCACGTTTCTTTGCTGTGTGGAAGAGTAAAATGGTAGATTTCTATAAGGAGAGCACTGAAGTGAGGAAAACATTCAAGTAACTTGCTTATAAGCAGTGAAGACTTCAGATTTAATAGCCTGGTTTTTGCTATGCTTGTTGTTTCTTCATTTAAATTCCGTCCATTAAAAAGTATAGTAATTGTTCCAATTGCAGACTGTGATCTCATTAAAAATGTAAGTAAAAATAGGATACTACCGTGGTAATTAATTTTCTCTTTCACTTGCCCTAGGTAATGATAATAGTTTTTCTCATGTCTGGGGTGTTTTTTGTCTTGATTTTCACATTAAATGAATTTTAGCTGTAATAGTCAATCGAAAGTGCAAGAACATGTGCTATAACATTATTTATTTAAAATACAAGTTAAATAAAACTTCTTACCTAATATTTTGCATAAATCCCACGTGATTTGTAAAGTATGATCCTACACAGCAGCACTGGTCTAAACCTCCTACCTGTTGTTACAGCTGAGTAATGACTTCATTAATGTGTGGGTGTAATTTTGAAATTGGAAAATGCCCTCTCATGGGCCATTAATTTCTATCTTCAGCAAGAAGACTTACATTTTAATGTGTACGTACTTCTGAATTTCGTTTAAGGTGGCTTCCCACCACTGCATTCTCAAATGAAATACCAAGTTCCTGTCTGTAGTAACAAGAATGCATGTGGTCTAATGAATACCTGCGTGTGCTCATGCTTGTTGCATTCATTTACACTTAAGTAAAAATTAATAAGTAGATTAGTGGTCTTAGGCATTTCACTTTTTCCCCTCAAAAATTTCTGTTTAAAACCAAATAAGTCAGATTGTCAGTGTGCATAAGCCATCCTGCGAGTCCTGGGAGTCCACAGGTGGGAATGCCGATCCATGCTTCTCAAATGGTGTTTGGTCTGACGGTGGAGTTGTTTGTACCATGGATGTGAGGGAAATGTGGACTGAGCTCCTGGCACCAGGTGCAGAATCCCTTTTGAAGTGGAGTCCATTTTGCAAAGTTCAGGTTCCAGATGCTTTTTTTTTTGGCTCTATTCATCTCACATATGCAGCCATCTGCTAGGAAACCATCTTCTACTTTCTCAATCTGCAAGACAATTACGTATTTTGAAAATAAATTAGTTTTTCTAAATTACATGCCCATTACATCTTTCAGTACAAAAGCTGTGATTATTTATCTGCTAGTGAATTCTTAAAGTGTATTTACACTTCCTCTCATGCATCTTAAGCATTCTTTTAGCCAAGTACTACGTTCTTCATATTCAGGCTACCACCTGCAAGCCACCCATGTGTGGTGGTTTGGTATATTCCTGGTGTTTTTCAGATAGGTTTTTAAATAAAACAATCCATAGACAAAGATAAATAACAGTGGTTTGTGAAAGCTGACTTGCAAATTAAGTGGACCGTTTTGGAGATGGGGTTTGCCAGAGCCAGGCTGGCATAGGTATGAAGTCATCCTGCCTCTTGGAGCTCAGGTGGGGAGGATAAGTCTCTGATGTGCCTGCGGGCCTTTCTTCACCTTGGCTGACAGACCAGACTTCCATGAGCTCTTTGGGCAACCTGCTACGAAATCTTGCTCAAACAACTTTTCTCAGTCATTGCAGACCCTGGGGCAGCCTCTGAGTCGTCCTCTGGCCACTGTCTCAGGCTTTCCTCAGACTTCCAGTCTTCTTCCAAACAAGGACTTACATGGTCAGACACAAGGGTGGTCTCACCTACCGCCTGCTCTTTGTCAGCTCAGTGGGGTTTTTTCCCCTTGCAGAGATAATATTTTTTTTTCTTTTTTTCTCCATTATGTTTTCACTCTCTCATCTTTTTGCATCTGTTGGTGTCTTTCCTGGTCTAAGCTGGTTTTGGTTCTTAGCCAGTTGTCTGGTTTGTACCAGTGAAAGGCTCTTCATGTTTTCTTCTGAGACAAAATGTCTAAGGGAGTGTCTAAGCCCACAAAGATTTATACGTGGATTTAAGCTGGCTAAAACATGTACAACTTGGCAGGATCAAGACCTAACCTTGGAAATAATCTGTTGGAAACTTGGTGTTAAATGATGTCTAGGTAGAGTGTTTAGACTTTTAGCATGTTTAATATTTTGAAAATTGCTTAACTTAGCAACAGATGGCAGGTACTTTAAAAGCGGAGGATATGTTTGTTACAGGGGCTTTTAAATATGGCTTGACGTGACTGAAAAGTGTTATATTAAAATAATAATTTTATCCATATTAGTTTATTTGTGGGCTCATAATGTTAAGGATTCAGTGTTACGAACAGTAGGTCTCTGCATTCCATATTTTTATGAGTTTCAGTGGAAGGGAGAAGAATCTATTTACTGCTTTCTGCAAGAGAATCACAGGGATACATCTGAACCATTTGTGGACTGACTTGCATAATTCGGTTTGTGGCTGGCAGACTTTGGTTTCACCACTGATTATTAATGTAACATAAGAAGTGCACAGTAGCCTGTAAAAGAGGAAATCTAGAAACCTGTCAGTTAAGTCAATCTAATGTGAATCAAACAAAGCTTGGGACAGGATAGAATGGGATGGGATGGGATGAGATGGGAGGGGATGGAATGGGACGGGATAGGACGGGATAGGATGGGATAGGATAGAATAGGACGGGATAGGATAGGATAGGGCGGGATAGGATAGGATAGGATGGGATAGGATAGGACGGGATAGGATAGGACGGGATAGGATAGGATAGGACGGGATAGGATAGGATGGGATAGGATAGGACGGGATAGGATAGGATAGGATAGGATAGGATAGGATAGGATAGGATAGGCTAGGAAGACAGGTTTTTTCTTGACTTAATAAACAGAATTATTACTGAATTAAAGTTTAGATTTTTTTTGTCAGGACACTGTTTTTTCCCAAAATGTTCTGACAGAGCCCTTAGCTATGAGAAACTACTGACTGTAGATGCTCTCTGCCAGAATGATGAATCTATTTCCAGTAAGCTAGTTGCTTCATCTTGCTGGATATACTCTTGGGCATTTATCACGTAACTGCCTTAATCCAAACCAGTTGTGTACATATTTTGTAATTGATTAATTGCTGACAGTAAATATTATTCATAAAAAATCAACTATTTGTTAAATAAAAAAAAATACTGCTTAACAGGTTTTGTACCAGAACTTAGCAGTCTTGTATTTACTGACTCTTTTCACATGAACAAGTGTCATCTAAAACTGTGTTTACAATTACTATAACATTGGCTATATACCATTTCAGGTAAGAACACATTTACATTGCAACTGTATGTTAAATACTTTCATCAACACAGTGAGTAATACCAGATCTCTAGTCCTTGAAATAACATGTCAATAAATTTATGAAGATGAAACAACTCTTCTCCCATCAAATTCTGCTCTACATTTAGATGAAATGCTTTGGTTAAGTAACGTCTTTGAAGCCTGGGTGTTACTTCCTTTAGCTCTGATTGTAGTTGGCAGGCATTATATGTTCTTTGTGTATCACCAAAACAGAACATCTATCTGCGGCGTACTCTCTGTCTTTTCTTCATAAATGGATGCAACTTTGGTGGCTTGGGCATATTTTAGTGTGTTGTTTGCATTTGATTAATTTGTTCTTACTGCTCTTGTGTGTACATATATCTTACCCCTGCTACCGAATGTATGTGATAGATGCAGCGAACTGTTGGCTTCTATTCTGTGAATATTAATCAAAGAATATGCTCCTCTGCTTAATGGCTTTGCAGTGTAGGAGGCAGCCAAACAACTATAGTCTTCTTTTTTTGCTCTAATCATTATTGTGTAAGACACTGGCAAGAACTTTTTTTTCATCTATAAACACTATTTCATGCTTAAACATATCCATTGTTTGGTCAAAGTTATGAAATATTGTTGCTCAATGAAATTTTGTTTTCAGCATTTCCTGGTAAAGCAGTAATAGAAGAGATAAAACAGTAAAGGAAGGGGGAGATAATTAATATTGGGCATAGCATGCAAGGAAGAAGCAGAAGATGCAGAGTCAGTAAATTCAGGCTCATATGGTTTCAGGTCTTATGATTTGGAAAAATAGTTTTCTTTAATCAAAAGCCAAAGTGGATGCTTTTCTAGATTCCATGGCTGTGGTGAAAGGAATAATTTTTGACTTAAATATTCTTGAGGAGAATAAGGATAGACATTTGCTATGTTCAGATGTATGCTTCACATGTGTATGAGAATAGATGTTGATTAGGGTGTGACAGCTTATTTGGGTGAGAAATTAGGACATGTTCAATATTTAAGTAAAAAAGCCAGTAAATGTTTGTTAATGATGATGGTGGTACAGCTCAGTATCAGAAACAGCGAGTTTCTTGAAAACACAGCTCACATTTTTATGGCAAGTAGGTCTGTTATACATTTGATAGGTACAGCTTTAGTCATTCTCCACAAATCTCAGTAGTGGGGCAGCCAAGGCTGATGGGAAGGCTTATGCTTAAGGGTTCACAGCTTTTTTTTTCTTTTGTGTTCTTGTCAGGGAGTTGCTTTAGTGTGCATCCCCTGCTCCCTTCAGAAAAATGCCCCGAGACTAGAGGCTTTCTGTAAACTGTGCTGTTAGCAAAATTTTACCTCTAGCACTCTCATTACCTTAGCTCTTCAGAACTAGCAGAATTAGTAGAATTTATGGAATAGGAATTTCTCTTGCCATTGCCTGTTGCCTTTGACCATTAGGAGAGTCTTGCTGTAATCCTCTCAGGTGTTGGAGGATCATAGGAAGTATCACATTTTTGTATTACTAATATTTTTGTACTACAAATTTTATTTTAATTGTTATGAGTATAAGAATTTTTTTTTTTTTTAATTCCTCCAGTTTCTGCTTGAAAAGCATATCTAAGTTTTTGCTATAGATAATGATCTGGTAATATTCTAGAAAGGTACAAGGCAGAAATCCTCCAAACCTTCTGCAATTTTTTGTGATATAGTATGTTCAAAGGCAGGTCTGTTTTTATGGAAAGGAATACAGTAGTATTGCAGCTTGTCATTCATGGAAAAACAATAGTTGGAAGCTGAATCACTGAATCACAAAAACTGTTTTGTTTGTGTCCAGTCAGTTTATTTATCTCAGAAATGAATTTAAAGTATTTTCAGGAAACATCAGTAAGATGATTTTACTGAATGGCTTCAATAAAATACTGTCTTAGTCCACCATTATCTAGTGGAAATTAATATATTTTGCTAGTTGAACACACATTTATTCAGTGTTGTACCACCTCCCTTTGAACAACTCCTATAAATACTTCTCTTGCATATATATATATATATATATATATTTATATTTGAATATATTAACATGCTCTTGCAGAAATAGCTGTTTGGAAGGAAATTTTTACTTACAGACTCTACAAATAAATTGAGTATTTGTTTCAGATCCATGTCAAAATGGTAGACCTTGTGTACTTTAAAAATCTTTCTCCTGGATAAAGGCCATTTCCACTGTTCTAATTCATCCAAATATCTGCTTCTGTGATTTTGAGTCTACACCTTCCATTTTGATAATGATTAATCCCACATTCTCATTGTTTGTTAGTTCTCAAAAGTTAACTGCTAGTCCAGCTAAGAAGTCTTCATGTCTGGTTAATGTGGTTAGTGCTGGTTGACCTTCTTAAAGTGCTGATATGCCAAAGAATTTTTTAATGTACTAAGAACAGCTAAGAACAGTTAGATGCCTTTCTCTGCTGATTGTCCTTCCCTAGTTTTTGTAATCTAGCTTTAAGATTGCAACCATAATATAGAAGTAAGAAGAGATTTTGAGCTTCTTTGAGACCTTCTCTAGTAGTGCTTTTAGTTTAGTTTACATGGAAATGTTGTCCCTAAGGTGAAAATTTTAGTATGGACTACAGCCTTGTTAAGGTATATATTCTTTTTTAAGTATAGTTCTTCAAAAGTGGTGATTGATCTCATAAAAATATGCAGTGTTAAAAAGATCCAGAGGTTTTGGATGTGCTGATTATTGGCAAGTAGCTTTCATTCAGCTTTTGCCTGATATGAGAAAGGTAACTTGTCTGTAATAGAGCAGAACCTCTATTAATAGTACCTCTTTTCAGTTATTTACATGTCTTTCTGAGAAACAGGACAATTGATTTCAACTTAGATGTAGTTTCAAAACTGAAGAAGGCATTTGGTGATGACTTTGTACTAATTTAATTCCTTTATGTTCATGTAATTGTTTATGGAATTTAAAATGAAAATACTGCGCAACACATCTACATTTGTGGTGTAGATAAATGGGAAACTAATACTTGCATTTTCTCTTTTTACAAACTCTAGGGGGGACACAGAGATTACCTCGCACAATTGGAGTGTCATTGGCAAAAGAACTAATCTTCTCTGCACGTGTTGTAGATGGTGAGGAAGCAAAATCAATAGGATTGATTAGCCATGTGGTAGAACAGAATGAAGCAGGGGATGCTGCATACAAAAGAGCATTAGCTCTGGCAAAAGAATTCTTACCTCAGGTATGGCAGATTATTTTGTCCTTGGTTTTTACTTTTTACCGAGTATCAAGACTGAAAAAGAAACAGATGCATTAAAAAAACCTGCCATGAAGTTATGTATTAAAAAGCCATGCTAGTTTTGTGGCAAGCAATCAAAGTTTTCTGTTTTGTGTATTGAGTGGTGTTATTTGGTAATTATTTCACAGTGAAGAAAAAACTTCCATCAGTCCTCATCTCATCATGCTCTTGTCTGTGTTTTCATTGTGTATTTTGGCTTTCAACTTTTAAACAAAAAAAGTGCACAGGTTTTATTTTTTAGTATAGCAATTGTCTTGATAGGTCATTCTGTTTCTGTTGAACACTTCAGAAGAGAGGCAAAAAAGTCCATATGAAAGTGGATGTATCTCAGTGTAACTTCTGTTTTGGAAACATAAAGCTAAATGGAATTTCAGTATTAAAGCAAAGCCTATTTACCAGTGGAGAATTTGCTTTCTGTCCTTTTGTATATGTGCTTGATGAAAGATTGATGCTCATTTTATCATTCATTCTAAGTGACATTCTACCTTAGTCTTTCATAAAAGAATTGAAGTGGGATTTGCTGAATCACTGTGCTTTAGAACTTAAAAATTTTAGTAAGAAGCACAAGTATGACCCTTATGGTGGTAGCTGATTGCTCCCTGTTACCATAGACTGCAAGCTGTTAGTTCTGAGTAAGAATGTGAGTTTGGAGCTTTTCAAGTAAAGGGTCCCAGGTAGCAAATTCATAGGAGGCAGAAGAAGAAAATAATTAGTAAACCACTTCATTGGATCACAAGTGTAACAGCTAAAATTTTTAATTGAAAATTTAAAATGTTATAGCTTAAATATGGCATTTGAAGATGGTTATTTGTGTCTTGAACACCCTCATAGAAAGACAAACATGAAAAATACGGTAACATTTTTAATATGTTGATTAATAGCTGATTAACAGTTACAAACTTTCATTGGAACCAGCTTGAAAGCAATTGGCTTTTCCCAAATCAGCACTCCACTTCTCTAAAGTGGTGCCTGAACATTCAAAAGCTGATGCTGATGGATAGGCACAGGACTCAGATGATTCCCAAAGATGTCTTGCTGTTCTGCAGCACATTGGAAGCAAGTATGGGAATCTTTCTGCTCGTGGGGGAGCTCAGTCCACACATGGAAATGTGTCGACACTTGACTAGTGCAGGCTTTGCAATAATGTACTTCAGGTTTGAAGCTGCATCAGTTGATTTTATTCCATTATCACATCTCTTCATGTTTCTCCACTGCGTGACAGTAGGGACGTAAGATTGACCTTGCAAAGACCTATAATGATGTATCTTGAGGTGGCCTTTCTGAGCCTTGTTTTGAAGGGAGTTGGTGAAGCTTGACAAATGTGGGCACGCTCACCACCTTTGAAACATAAACCAAACAATGCTTTAATTAGGTTCTTTTGAAATAGTGTACTTTTACTTTCTCTCAGTATTCAGCCTATGAGTTTGGAAGCAAATGTCTAAGACAGTGATGAAATCTAGCATATTTGACCCATTACTGTCAATTTAACGGGAGTCCAAACTCTAGGTCCCGATATAAGAACATTGAGGTGGAGACTTTCTAGCTACACATCTTGTAGGTTTTGGTCATATGTGAATAAACTTTTTCTTCCATTTTAGGGACCAGTAGCAATGAGAGTTGCAAAACTGGCTATCAATCAGGGAATGGAGGTAAGAATCTGTACTTTCCATGAGAGTAAGCAGAAATCAGGCTGGCAACAGTTCAATTGTGGTGATTTTTTTCTAGAACTGTTTTAGTTTCTCACTGTATAGTCTTTCAAAATCTATTTTTTCAAAAATTTCTAAAGAATGAAATGCAATTTTATTATGTCTCAGACTCCCTAGGTGCTGATTTCTGTAATGAAGCTTAGTTACCTCATGCCTGTTCAGGAGTAGTGCACCCTGCTAATTATTAATACTAGAAGCTAAACATAAACTACGGTGAACAAATTGTATGTCAAATCCTGTGTGGGAAACAACGATCAAAGTTACACTCTGTCAACTGTGTCAATGCTCTCAATTCAGCCTTAAGGCTGAGGGGCTTTTTTTTTTAAAAAAAAGTAGTTTAATAGAACTTAGCGTTAAAATTGTATGTGGAGTCTGATTTTGTGTCTGATTTTGATCACCACTCCTTTTTGTACACTATTGACCTAGCTCTAAAGCTCATTAAAATCCAGTCCTGAACACGTCTGGACACGTGTTTTACTTTGGGCATACGGATCCTCTTGCTCAGTTCAGCAAGACTGTCCATATTTGAAGTTAATCTCTGCGGCAGATCACCTGTAGCTCAACCTGGTGAAAGGGAAGGGGGATCACACTGTATGCAACATCTGAATCCAAGAAGACCAACTTAAGAATGGTCCTTTTTTTGTTCGAAGTCCCAAAAGCAACAAGCAATATAATTGAGTTCCACCAGTAAGTTGTGGTGTGAGAACAAACTCAGACGCTGTTGTGCAAAGAGAATGTTTGTTAGGTTTCTATAGCAAGTAGTGATGGAATTCAGGATTTATTTCAGTGGTACCCAAGATACAAAGTGCAACAAGATAAATTATCTGGCTACCAGATATAATGGACTGAAAGGTCAAAATGATGATGTTTATAGAACTATGGGCATTAGGGTTAGAAAGACTCTGAATGGTCATCTCTAGTTCAGTCTTGAGGCCCCAAGACAAAGATCTAGTGTATCAAAACCAATCAAAGCACATGTTCATCCGAGCTATTGTTACAAAACTTCCATGGGACAGATTTCACGGCTTCCTTTGGTAACCTATGCTATAGCTTATCTCCCCTTGAAAATTGCTTGTGGTGCTTAGGCCCAGTCCTTCCAGTGGGCAAGTGGAGAACTGGTGAGTTCTGCAGCAGCTGATGCTTAAGACAGACATAGAAATAGGGAGGGCAAAATTCAGCTTTTTCAACTGTTCAGGCCAGCTCACAATGAAAATAGATGTATTAGAAATAGATGATGATGCAGAATGGCCACTGGCCTCTATTTTCCCCTATTTTAAATCCCTTTAAGCTTGAATATCTATTTTTTGTGGCATGGCATCGTGTTTCTATATGACATTTTGAAGGTAACTTATTTCAGAACAGATTTTAAATAATCATGCAGTACATCTTTTCCCCTGTAGTAAGTGAAATTATTACAAATGTGCAGGCAGCTCATGGTTGTTACCTACCCAGATGATTTGTAGCAAAGAGCGTACATTTTTTGAGTGTATTACATACTAATTGTATTGCCCTACAGGGAAGCTGTTAGAGAAATACTAACCACTGTCACCGCATGTCAGTGTAGCATTTCTAAGTTAAAGCAGGGTAGAAGAACTTTGCAGAAGTGTTATAATATGTGGCATATAGAAACACTATTTATGCGAGGTGTCTGGAAATAGTATATAATAAATATAAAAAGTATTCCTTTAAACAACACTGTATTCTTTTTCTCAGGTCGACTTAGTAACAGGTTTAGCAATCGAAGAAGCTTGTTATGCTCAGGTATGTAAATGTGATTACACGAAAAAACCCACAGAAAACAGGCTTCGTTGGTGCCTGTTAAGAAACCTGGAAATACAGCTAGGAATTGCTCTATGATTGTGTTTAGACTTTCCATCTACTTCTTCTGATTTTGTAAGGAATTTAAGGAAGGAGATGTAGTTCAGGACAATAACATGTCCCTGCCAGGACTGTGAGGGTGAAGGTAGTGAGGCACTACCAGTCAAACATTACCATGTGTCTGGTCCAAGAACTGCCTTCCTTTTGCTTTGTTTTGGTTTGACATGAAATAACATGAAGGGCAGTTCATTAACGTGCCCCTGATGGCATCTGTGCTAACCGACAGAAAATCGAGACAAATCTCTTTGCCTGTGAAACATGGGAATGATGTGTTTGAGGTTGTATGTTCTTGGGCTTTGAGACAAGTTTTTGATGATGTAAATAGAAGCATCAGCCTTAGATGCTTGTTTAACACACATGGTGATCTGATTAATAGCCTCCTTCCCCAAAAAAAGAACAAAACGAACACAACAACAACAACAAAAAACAAATCAAAAAAGCCCCAAACAAAAAAAACCTACCACCGAAACATCAAACCCAAACCCTAAAGAGTTTCTTACAGGCATCTGTTTGGAGGAAAGGTGGTCCTTCTCTCAAATTGTTTCACAGCCATATGTCATGCCTTTGAAGTGCCTGGTGCTTTCCTGTCTCTGACTAGATAGCTTTTAATCTTTCTGTTGTATTATATGTTGCATTCTGGATATTTTGAAAAACAAGGACTTGTACAATAATATTTTCCTTGGTGCTGTTTTTGGTGTCAATAATGAAGTGTTACTCTGCTCATTGCAGACTATTCCAACAAAAGATAGAATTGAAGGTCTTCTTGCGTTCAAGGAGAAGAGACCTCCTCGCTATAAGGGAGAATAAAAGAATCTGATGCCTTTAAAATACAGGGGGATAAAAGTACTTCTATGAGGACCATTAAGGTGCAACTTTGCGTCTGCACCTGGAATATCACAGCCACCAAAGTAACGGCAAATCATACCGGTGTTACAACATTTTGAATGTGTGTCAACTCATGCTCATTACAGTTTCTCATGTTTTTGATCTGTGTATTGGCAAGGCCACAGGTTCATGCTGCATTTTAAAATTTTGCGTGTGTGAAACTTACCATTCCACTGTTGAAGAAGACTCTGTAAATTCCCTACGTAGACAAAACGTGTATGTGATGTTAAGCATAAATCTGCTGTATCATTTTGTCAAAGCAAGAGCAACTACTGAACACCAAAAAATAAGAAATTGTACCAAATATGCATTTAAATGATTCTGTATATCAGTAAAAATTATATTTGAGTATTTTACCTGAATATGTACATTATTAATAAAGCTAAGGGAAACGAAAAGGATTATTGTTTGGAAAATGTTAAGCTTAGTTTATCTTATTTACACTAGTCTAAGTAAAATGAAATTCACTTCAGCACATAATGGTGTCCTTCTGATTAAATTATTGCCATTATATTAATTTAACTGTATTAAATGAAACATTTTTGAGGCCAGCCTTTAATTATACATTCTTGTACGTTAAACCTGTCTTTGTCTTGCATTCTTCCAACGTATCATCTGATCAGCACTGTCAGCTGTGAAGGAACTTTATTGTACTTGACCCAGTTATTTTAATTTTTTGATGATTGTATTAAAGATAGTTGTGGAGCGATGTGACTAATGCATTGTTAAAGAAACTAGAATTATCTTAATCTGCAGAATATTCCTGTTGCGGGTTCTAGGAATGTATATTTATATACAAGAGGGATGATGTTGAAGTGTTCTTTACTCTGTGGTGGCTTCAGAGTTCTTTTCATATATTGAAAGACAAATGCAGTAGGTTATGAGGTGAGAGCTGTGGTTCATACTGTATATTTGCAGTGGACATGGCATATGCAGCAGATGTCTGGAAATAACCTCGTAGAAAGTATTTTTGTTAACTTGACTGGAAAATAAACATGACTTAGCAGTTGGAGGCTGTCTTTTTATATGAAAAGAAATTTATTTGTGTTTGGATACCATTGGCTCATGAAACTTGTGAATGCTTTGCCGTTTCTGAAACATTAACTATGGTCACTGTCCATATCTGTGATGATAAAGCGGCTCATCAACATGAAATGACAAGAACTCATTTACATTCATATTTAGACATACCATTACATGTAAATTGATTATAACTGATAGAGCTCACACTTTGTTGACTGGTAAACTTGCTGAGTCGATCATTTCATGCACAATAATTTGCAAATAAAGTACTGGTGCTTGTTTTGATAGTCATATAAAGCCTAGAGGATCATTTTCTCCTGTTTTTGAAATGCTAACATGTTATTTTCATTTTTACTGACTAGGAAATAATTATGTTAATAGGAAAAAAAAATTAAGTCTGTGCTGATGGATTTCTGTTTCATAACTTTGATATACAGTGTGGCTGTTGAGCTGCCTCTTTCTCTAACAAGCACTGATTAAGTAGCTTCTGTGAATATCTATTTAAAAACATCTAATAACCTTAAATACTGTGGCATAAGACTGTGTAGATTCATCCTTTAACTAGTAGTTTTGATCTCAGAAAATAATTTTGCTGTCGCAGTGGTCTCTCCATTCCTTTTCTCAGGAGAAGATAGTGTCATATCAGTGCAATTTGAGCCCTGGCTTTGAAGTCAACAGTTTGAATATTATTACAAAGTGAGTGTCAGTAGGACAATTTTTAAAGGTACTTTGGAGTGATGTTGAAATAGTTCTGAAGGAACAATATTTTAGCAAACGATGTGTTAATCACTATCTCTGTTATTAAGTGATGTGTTATGATGGCTGCAGTGCTCATGATTAATAGCAATATTAGAACTCTGCTCGCACAAAAGGGTGATTTGTAAGAGAAATGCACTTATAAGGGCTGACTTTTCCATATGAAAGGTATGATCTGGCAAATCATCCTTCAAGCACTTGCACTCCGCTCTTTCAGTTCCTGGTAAAGCCGTGCTTTTCTCCACTTTAAATCCACTCCATGGATGAGTGAGCCCTGGTCCCCACTGAAGGTTATCTCATGGTCCCTACACAGAAGCATCTTTTTCTCCTGCTTCTGCTGAGCTCATGTGGATAGTGAGTTCTTCTGCACTTCACTGAGTTGGATATTGGAAGGTTATAACACGGGTAGGTCCATTACCTTCAGCTGATAACCTCTCAACAGTGTAAGTTCAACTTAATAAATTGCCTAGAAATTCTCAGTTTCATGCAGAAGGTATTGTGTCACTTTGTATAACACATATCATTTTATCATTTAGTCTGTCAAGCCATTTGTATTTTCAATATTATTGAAGTAACTCACATTCTTAGTAGTTTTACTAAATTTCTTGATAAAGTTTTTGTGATTGTCTGCATGGCTTAAGTCAGTTCAACACTTTTGAGTAGCTCACCTACCATGAAGAAAAGTGGTGTATTATTTATTGTAAGGCTATGTAATGATGCAGTTAAGAGCTCTTGGAGATGTTGTTCTGTGGAACATTTCTGTGACATTTGCAGAGCCTTTGGTGCCCAATTGTTGATGAAATTCTGTCAGTCTGTGTGGAATTACTCATAATCCTACACCAAGGTTCATATCAATGCCTTTCTAGAACTGCTTTTAACCAACTGCATTCAGAATAGTAAGCATCAGGATGTATCATTCTCAGCTGCTTCATATATTACACGGTCATTGCTCTTTGGTTCATTTAATCATATTCAGATCTGTTGAAGAGAACAACATAGGAGAGGGCAGAGTATCGTGCTACTTGGAGTCTGGTTTCGGAAGACCTAGGGAGTAAAGTAAAGGGTTTGATACTGCTGCCACTTCACATACCAAACCCAACTCACAGATGCAAAGTGAAAAGAGTAATTGAAAGATCTTAATTTACCGACACACAGTTTTTATTTCATTCCTTTCCTGTGCAAGCAAATCCCTGAAAAGGTGTCTGCTGAGGTTAGACAGAGGATTTATTTACTATTTTAAAAGACTTACTTGAAAATCATTGTTCTTTTGTGTGGTGTGCATGGAACAAGATGTGCTTTCCTGTCTCATCTGTGGAATTTTAGCCTTGCTCTGGTACCTTATGACGGTGCTGAAAAGCTATAGGGCTTCATTGTCTCCTGAGGCTGATACAGTCAGTGTAGTTGAGGTGTGATAATGTTCGTGATGATATGGTTATTTTAAGATGTTCTGTTTCTGCACACTTTTAGAACTATCTCCAAAAATGAGAAAAGGGATAATTGCAAGCAGATAAACTAAAAGAAGAGTTGCATTCAGCTAAAGGTAATAAAATTCCTCTTGCCTACTACAGTAGCTGGTTTTTCTGTTTGTGCCCTTGTTTTTTCTGTTGGCTTTTCTTTCCTCTAAGTCAGACACAAGTGTGCAGGGAATACTTTGAAGAATTTCTATGGGTTGTTTTTACCTTAAGAACATCAGCATTTTATAAGCGAAGTTATTAAAGTTTAAAAAATTTTCCTGAAAGGTCTTTGAAAGATATAATCAGAGATTACCATGCTATCATTAAATATTAGGTAATATACCTTTTTATTATAGATTTAAATAGTGTTCAGTTTCAACCTTGGAACAGAGTTCAGTAGAAGTTTCTTTAGTTATGCAGAATGTACTGCGTTTTCACAATGTACTTATTATGCTTTATAATATATGTGTGTGTATACTGGCATGTCATATGCATGCATATGTATGTGAATGTGCATATGCATATGTGTACATATAAATAAAATTATCCAGACTGTCAGGCAAGACCAAATGCCCTCAGGATGTGATACCACTCTTCTGCTCCAGGAAGTTTTGAATTTGTTTGTGCAGGAGCACTAGCAGCAGAATACTCGACCCCACACAGTATGTACTGGGACTGCTACAAGTGGCCATACTTGCCATGTGTTCTGTTAGCACAGAAATCCTGCCACAGGAGCAGCAGTCAAATAGTGAGGGGATGTATGTGTGTCACAGTGTATCTTGTCCTGTACATACGGTAGTTCAAGGCTAGAATAAATGTAGCAGGAGTCAAAGGGAGTTCTTGTTTTAAACAAAGGTGTGGCATCCAGATAGCACATTCCTCCCAGTACCATAGTATCGTTTGCTCCTGCAGTTTGGAGAGGCCCACAGCAATCATGAGCAGCTCATTAATCAACAACTGTCGTAGATTATAAGATCAGTCTCTACCCCCCCTTAATAAGTCTAGACTTAGATTTCATCTCCAACTTTTATCTAGTAGATAATTCTTCCAAGGACACTCATTCACATGGGAAGAAATATGAAGTATGTTAAAAGAATTTATTACAGAGGGTGTGAACGTTCTGTGTCAAAGCTAAGTCCTATTGCAATAGTTGAGTTCAAAATAGTACATTAACCCTCTAAGGCATAGTCCGTGCATGTATGTTTATAAACTCTTCAAAGTTCTGGCTGGTGACTACTACCCTTTGATTATAATTTCTGAAGCATATGCTAATAAAGCTTTTGTAACATTAAAGAGCTGAGAATATGGTGCAGTTTTCTTGTTGCATAATATAACCACTTTCAGAAGAACATGAAAAGTGTGTTATTTTTTAAAGGAACTTATACGTCAAATTGTTGCTTCTTTATTCTGGCAACTGCTAATTGATTTAACATTTTCCCTTAAGCATAAGGGACTTTGTGATATCATCTTTGGCTCAATTCTTCCTAGCATGTTAAAAATTCTGATGCCAGTTGTACAATTTTTTAAAAACGTGTCTCTTTCATCCAGCTTAGAAAGAATAAGTTAAAAATTTAATTGTAAGAACAGAGTTGTGAGGTTGTGTTTTCATTGCATATAAATGCTAATAATACATCTCTGTGGTGGCATGAAAAGAGTTTGACTCTTCATTTTTTGTGTAATAAGTCTGTACTGCTGGGACTGTTGTCTTCAGAGCTGGTCTGTAGCTGAACTATTTTTGTAAACATATGTAAGTATGTCCATTCTTACCCTTTCTTACAAATCTTGTCTGAAATCGGTCTGTTTTCAAAAAAGTGAAGAGGATATGCTGCAGCCCCTCCATGTATATAATTGCTCAGTAGGTAAAGGACTCGTGAAACAGCAAAGCAACTCAGTTTCTGCTCTCTCCTTTCACTTAGTTCACCTGAGCCAAACTGTCCTACAGTAGTGACTTTTATGGATGCTCTGAAGTCACTTCTAATTCAATTGTTGTACTTTAATTATTTATTCTACAAGTTAATTTGTTGATACGTAGAGATAAGGACCTTCACATATTAGTTTAGGGAGGTAAGGCCTGTCTTCCAGTCCCTCATGCAGCAAATACCACACTGTTTTTTAACATGACACAGTAAGGATGAGAGCCCTACTCACTTTCCTCTTGTCCCCAGAATCTCCTTTGTGCTGTGTGGAGTCCTGTCTGCTAAACATGAAGATGCCTACTGAGTCAAAACTCCTTAGGTGTGGAAGGTTTAATTCATGAATCCCAAAAGGCCTTGGATACAGCACTTTTCTAATTGCAGTTGCCTCACATCATGACTTTGTGATGCAAAATCCAAGCAGGAATTTTAAGAATCTAAATTCTAGACTAGGACGATGTCTTAGGTGCATGCGTTTTGTGATTGTGCTTCTAGTCTGCTTTACTCTTTAGAATTCTTAGTTAAGCTTGAAAATACTTCCTTGAAGTAAGCAAGGGGTATCAGAAATAACTTTAGGCTCTTGTGTCCCCAGAGTAGTCAGGCTGTCATCAGTGAGGTAGAAGGAAACACTGGCAATTCAGAGGGGAGGTGGTGGTGGAGCAACAGGGGCATAGCTGTAGTTGGCTGTGCTAAAAAAGTTACATGAAGCTGGTTATTCCAGCTCAGTAGCCTGATTCTGCCAACAGACACAAAGTAGGTGCGTACAGGAAAGGTTTTGGTCACGCTCTGTGTGTGCGTATGCATAATACATAAAATGTATGTCCATGTTGTCCACTCTGCTTCCAGCACGTAGTTTTAACGTTGTTCATAGGAGCGTTTAAAGCATTGTTAAAATAGCTCACTAAAACCACATCTCCATAGGTATGTGAGTTTGGAGTTACAAAAACATTTTGTCCTATACATGTTTTTATGTTTCATATAATTACAGCATATTTATCTGAAGTATTTCACAAGTATACTTTTGTGTAATACTAGTAGGAGATTAAGTAATAGCTGCATACTAGCATTATTGCACAAGAACATCGAATGTTATTGGGATGATCTGAGATTGGAGGTACCAAGCATGCTTTTGGCTGCTTTGTTCCTGTGACCTTTATGCTCTTCTGGTTAATACAGCAGTCCTGTAACGATGCACATGTTTTCCTTTACACAAATGCCAGTAACCACTTGAGCAGGGCGCTTGATTCCAGTTTTGGTGGGCGGTGCCTGTAATGGACAACGGTAGTGTATCCAGGCCAAGTTGGCTATCTTTGTGCTTTACAGTGCCAAAAACTTCAAAGCTTCTTCCTTTTAGAACTCTAAAGCAATACAAGTTTGTGTTTCTTCATATCATCAAACTTAATTATTGGCAATAAGCAACTGCTGGCAGGAGCGGCACATCACATGGCTCCATTTCTGCTTTAGAAAAGGTCAGCATATGGCATAAACACTTTGCTGTATTATGCAGCCTTGTACTCTGATCACATAACACATGCTTCAGAAAGCATTATGCAATGTTAGACTCACTGATTAATGACTGCTTGCACAAGAAGTTTTTCATTACCCCAAATGCTAGCATCCTGGGAATGATTAACTTTGTGACATAACTCTCATCACATAAATATGGAAGATTCAAACATAGCCTCAAAATAACGTATTTCAGAAATAACTGAATGCTTTCCTGCTTAGTACTGTGTACAGTACTTGATTAACAACTGCTTTAAACCTTCAGAGTTGAATAGAAAAGCCTATTTGTGAGAACTGAAATCAAGATTTATTTCTGGGGTTTAAAGTTTTACCCAAGATGAATTTTTGCACACAGCAGCATCTCATTTGCAGTATTTTTCCTCTGCCTGTGTAAGTTTGAATTTCCTGAGAAGAATCTGTGCCAACTATTTTCAGTGTTCAGCCAGTGAGTTAAACAGAACAAGTCAAATCTAGCCCTTTTTTAGACCAGCAACTGCGTGTATGTAAAATGACAGACCAGTGTGTTCAGTAGTACAGTACATACAATTGTGTGCTTAAATCAGCATAGTTAGAGCAGATTAAATTCCCAATAAGTGCTGGTGGTTCTGCAGGGAGAGTATGAAAGCAAAATGTGGTCTTGAATGAAATGTCTTTCAAACTCAAAGCCTGAACATTGCTACACATTCATATTTAACTTTTTCATATTCTGTTGATTAATCATTCCATGTTCAAATTTTGCAGATTCCAATGTTAAAAAGCATGATGAGAGTGCATCACTCATGTTATCATCTTCAGAATGTACAAAAGAGGAAAAGGCTATAAAAACAAATATTCCTTACTAAATGCCTTCACGTATGAAAATTCATCCTCTGGTTTCAAGTAATTACTACAAGTTATCTGTGTTTCAACAGCTTTATTGAGGAGAAGGTCGGTTTGCCTGCTTGGAAATTCAAGATCAGTTTTCACAAGGAAATAACTATATTAAACGTCCACTTAGTAATTTGCCTTTAAATGTCAGTGTGGGGGGGAAAAAAAAAAAA
>VXAY01006712.1:273210-284212 GCA_013399855.1 Oxyruncus cristatus
AAGCCCTAAAAATAAACCTAAGTTACCATATCCAGCAAAAAATATGCTGTCAGCTTTTTACTCTGCTGGGCTGAAAACAAATCTGTCAGCAATTTCTTTGGGTTAAAGTATCTGAACACTTGGGAGGGGGCAATTTTTGTTGGGTTTCTGGGTTTTTTTGTTGGGTTTTGGGTTTTTTTTTGTTTTGTTTTGTTTTTTTTTTAAGACAGCATTTTAAGTGGTTTTGTAACAGAGTCCATTTAAAGATGTAAGTATCAACAAATTACCATCTGCTGTTATGAAGACACTTTATCAAATTGATGAAACCTGCACTCCGGTTAATACTGTGGATCAACTGCATGAATTAAAGTCTGAATGAAATCAACACCTTCAGCTCTGCTGGAACAAACATTAAAAATCAGCCCATCTTCTGTAATTACCAAAATGAAAATGGGAGTGACAGTTACTCATGCAGGGGGAAAAAAAGCACTGATAGTGCATCTGAGTCAAACGGGGTTCTTATGTTTGCCTTACAACCATTTCTTGGATTAGAAGTGTGGTTTGACAGAGTTACTAAATGGAAAAGGAAAAAAGACCTTTGGGTTCTCTATGCACCTACAGGTGAACGACATAAAAGACAGACAATGCAGTATTTTCAGAAGAACTTTCAGTATTAGATAATTTTGGCATAACTGTTGGCATAAGGATGAAATGTAAGGATTTAGGTAATAGGATGTAGTATTTGTTATCTCTGTAGCACAGGAACATATCCTAGACTGATGGATGCAGGAAGCTGAACCAAACCCAGGTCTCTAAGGTAGGGATTTCATTGTAGTATCAGTGCAAAATATTTTGTCTGGCGTCATTCTGAGTTGCAGCTCCTTAGGGTCAAATCCTGTGAAATATTAAGACTTCTTATTGTTTGTTGGAGATGGTCGGGATCAATAATTCCCCAAACCAATATTTTATTTTAGTTATTAAGTGGTGTGAATGCTCACTTCCTATCTGGAGGTGCCCAGATAGATGTAAGTGTGCCAGACCATCCCTTCTGACAGCATCAACCCCTTTCTGTTGCTTCTAGAGGTAACTTAGGCTCCACAGTGTCGTCTTCATTCACACATAAGTTACATGTTAGAGAGTTCAACATATGCTGTGTAGCAGACCTTCCTTCAAGGCCCCTGAACTGCCCTTGCCATGCTCAGTTTGAAAACCTGTCTCCCCATGAGTGTGTTGTCAGTAATGCTGGCAGCTGTGGCAGTGTGAGGCAGAATCCCTTGGGCTTGGAAACAAACTGACTGAAGTACTCCTGTAGACAAGCTCTAGAGCATGAACATTTGGCAAGTTTCTACATTTTTCTCTTCAAGCTAAATAGAAATCTGAGGAAAAGAATAAAAATCAAAGTTGAGGATTTTGAGTTGCCCTGACCTTGCTGAAGCCAACAAGGTGTACATGTCTTAACAGAAGAGAAGGCAGGAGATCTACTTTCCTTAAGAAAGAGGCACAAGATTTGCAAAGGGATCTTCATTTGAAGGGAACATGAAATGAGCAGAAATTAAACTACACATACCTTACTGTACCTAGCATTTTTTTTGGTGAAAGGCTGCAGACAGATGAGGCATGTGCCATTTTGTGCGTGTGTTTATCCGTGTGTGTATGTGTAAGCAGGGGGACATGTGCTTTCCAGCAGCTCTGAGTCCCCAGCATCTGTCAGTGTCTCCAGGTGCATGTAAGTCATCTGAATCCTACAGCCTAAATTGCATAACACAGACCTATTACGAAATATTACCACACCAAGATCGTTTACATTATTTCATAACAAAAAGAAATACTATTACAGCACATTTTTACCCTTAAGGGTAAAACTACTAATTATTTAAAACATTGTCTGTGTGTTTGTGTATGGTGCATAGGGGTAGATGAACCTCATTAAGGAAAAATGTAGGGGTGGATTAAAGCAGGATCCGTGGGATACAGCCCCAAGGTCAGAGGAGTTTCAACAGACCAGAATGTCAGAAGCTATGCAGAAAGTACCAGCTTAGTTGATTATAGTGAGCTTATTGGAGACATATGAACCACTTAACTTGAGGGGAAAGCAGTGCTCTTGGAGAAGTAGCTGTGTAAAAAACTGTCAGAGGACTTTGGTGGACTGCAGATATTAGGGTGTCTGAGTGGAATCCAGACACTAGTGTTAAACTTCGGCATTCCCTAGACTGCAAGTTACCTGTCTCCTCTGTTCACATTTTTGTTTGTTTTTTTTTTGTTTCTTGCTGCAAGGCAGTAGTACAATTACTTGGCTACTGCCTGTGTCCTTCCTTCCATGTTAGAGATTTTTTTTTTTCAGTGCATAAAGTTTTGTTTTATTTTGTTTTTCATGACTGGTAAGAAAAAGACCAGTGTTCTTGTTCCTGCTCATATGATTGCTTTGATACTTCATTTGGTGACCAAACTGGAGGATTCCCCACCCTCAGGTGGGTGTCCCAGTTTCCTGACCATGGAGGCTCATTTTTTTTCTATGTGTGTTCATGTATGTCCTGCATCCTCACCAGTATTTTGCTGGTCAGTAGTGAAGTGTCAGTGGCTTTGATGATTCAGCCCTCTAGGCTGAGGCACCCAGGATGCTTTCCTGTGGAAGGAGGAGCTCTTCCGGAAAAGAGTCGATGACTTCTGATTGTCCCACATTCAGGGTAGAACCCATATCAGCTCCAGCTGTGCTGAAAAAGAAAATTGTGTCTATTATTTTTTTACATCAGCATAACTGACCCCGTGAGTCAAGTAGACGTACACTGACATGTATGTGTTAGATTCAGCCCCTTCAGCAGGAATACCTGATTTCTGTGTTTTAAGACTGGGGCTTGGGCCTGAATGAGGTGTGTAGTCAGTTAGATTGAGAAAATTTTATGTTGTTCGTGTGCAACATCCAGCACAATCCTGTAAGGGTTCAGGTGCCTTCATGGACAGACAAGGGCTGAGTGTTTCGACCATGATGTCTGGTGTGGAGATGTAGCATATTGTGGTAATGGGCCCTCAAGAGTCTTAAGTTAAAACATGCATGTGGTGTGAAACATAATTTTTTGAAGTGCCTTTTAGGGCTTTTCATTCACCTCTCCAGAATTCTAGATTAATACCTTCAAACTAAAACCAAAACCAACCAACCAAACAAACAAAAAATCCCAACACACTAGAAGTGGTACTTGGGACCTTCCATCCCTCTATCCTTCTTGGGACCCTCTATCCTCTGTCCTACTTGGGATGTTCTACCCCCCTCATGGAGATCCAGTAAAAGGGAGTGTTCTCAGAGGGCAGAGCAGACTCTGGGTGACAGACAAGGGGATGCTGTCCACAGTCTCTTTTTCGTGGTTCCACTCTCCTAAAGTCTCGCCTACCAAGCTGGAATGGAGGAGTTAGTTTGGTGGAATGGAAACTTTGGTGTTAGTTGGAGGAATTCCCCTCACAGGTCAGGAAGTCCCTTCTTGGTCAGGTTTTATAAGGCGACTTGGGACTGAATGTGTGCTCTGCTGCCATCTTTCTCCTCCAGCTGAACTGTGTCTGTGGAGAAAGGGGTCTTCATGGTACATAGATTTGGCCTAGATCTTAACGGGTGACACTAGCAACCAGGATACACAAGATGCTTCTGAGCTCGCTGTTGCGTTGCGTATGCAAAGAAGGCTAATACTTCACCCCAGAGGGATGACAGGGCTCAATTCCTGTATGTCATCGCGGGGCTTTCTGATTCAGAGAAAACCGGTGAATACTGCTTTTGCAGAGCAGTGCTGGGAAACAGTTTGTGCTTTTGCTTGTTCACCTGTTTCCACATAACACGGGCTTCTTGTGAAATGCGGCAGATGTTATTGCAGAAGCGCACAACTAAAAGTTCTGCATGATTCTGACAGATCTGAACTGTGTGGCAGCTAATGCCATCCAAGTATTTCTCTTGTCTCTGATCTATATCCTGTTGTAACTGTTGCTACCTTGTGAGTCCCCACACTCCCTTCCTCCTGCAGCCCCTTCCAGGTGCCTGTAAGACAGTATGTGACTGACCAACCTCTCTGGAGGGAGGGGGCTTCCACCTGTCTGACCATGCAGGGCGTATTTTCACTTGGCAGTGGTGGATCAAAATGGTAACTTCTGGTTGCAGGCGCCTGACGTGTTTGTTTTTCAAGCCTGGCATACCACCTCTCTCTTTTTTTCTCTCACCTCAAACACAACCATACCTCTGCAGGTAGGAGAGAAGACAGAGCCCCAAGGTTGGTTACCCATGGCTACGAATAGAGAAGTCCCGATAAAGGACTTGCTTGCAGTTGCAACTGCAGTTGGCAGTCAGCTGTACTTAATTTGTGAGAGACTGAAGGGAGTTGGGAGATGCAGCAGCTGAGAGGGGTCTTGTTTGTACAGCACGTAGGGTGTGCCAGCACATGCCCCCTTCATCACCATTCCTCAGAGTAGGCTTCTCTTACAGTATTCATTGAAATGGAGCTTTGACTTGTAGGGCTGCACTTGAAAATTATTTCAGTAGTCAAGTAGATGACACCTTTTTGCACCAACTGTTTATATTAGAGTTTTCATCCTTGAAAATGAGAATAAAATAGGTGTTGTACATTAAAAAATGTCATGTAATGTACCAGCTGTCTGCAGAGGCAATGCCTGTATGCCTGTGTCTATTTAATAACTCTAAAGCTAGAATTTGCACAAACTGTTGCTGTTCTCTTGTTCTCCAAGTCATTTGATGTTGGAATTATGATAAACCCACAGCTAAAGTTTACACCACAGGTTATGGAATGGGTCAAATTTTCCATGTGCCAGTTTGTAGCTGTTATGCTACTAGATTTCTGTTACTGGCTTAGGGTAGCACAGCAAAAAACCAGACCCATCTGCTTGTGTTGTACGCTAAGCCAACACTGTTTCATGGAAAATTTTTATTACGTTATGGATGTGTTCTGTGTTGTCATTGTTCCTCCTGTCACAGCCTCTCCACACCAACTCCCCAGCTCCACGAGCAACTTCAGGTGGCATGGCATTGCTCGAGCTGCCAGCAGTGCTCTGACGAAGTGTCCTCTGCAGAGCATCTGGGTGTCATTTGTATCTCCTCCCTGTTAGACAGAGGGTCTGCTTAGACAGTACAAATGCTATATGGGACACAGTGTTTGGTAGTTTTAGCAGATACCAGTGGCTTTAATATCTGGAATGGCCTGATTAATATTAAAAATTAAGTATACCTAAATCTAGCACTAATATTTTCAAAGTAGATTTAGAAGAACTGGCACAGGCACTCTTTGGGTGAGCAGTAACTGTGTGCATAACTCAAGTTGTGATTGCAGAAAGGAATTGTGTGTAATGCTGTGAAATACATATGAAAAACCACATAAACATGCCACAATTATATATGTTTAATATGTCTCTGTTAATACGTAATTAATGTAGTCACATATATGCCTGTATGCTCATCATACCCTCATGCATGAGGTGTATTTTGAATGTTTCTTTATGAAAAGAAGGCAGCCTCTCTATCTGACTTTCAGTTATCTTGTTAGGACCGGGAAGTGAATTTGGGCATCATGTGTGACTTGGCTAGTGTCATTGCTGAGCCTAGCATCTTCCATTAACACCAAGGCTGGCAGCACAGGAGTCATTCCAGTTTTGCAGAGCAGCTCTGCCAGTGTGGCACAGCCCTGCCTCTGGGGCTGAAAGAACAGTTTTGTTCCCATCATTATCCTTTTGGGCTTGTCTGCTCGAGAAGGGTGCCCAGCAGTGATGCTTTTTGGTCAGGAACTGATTTACCGAATCTGGCTGGATTGGAACATCAGGGTGTTTCATGTGGTCAGCACTCAGGTTCTTGCTCAGAAGCCTTGTGAGTGTGAGTTACTGAGTTACAGCTGTTGGGCTTCACTTAGACTGACATTTCTCAGGGCTGGGATATCCGTCTTCTGACTCGGGCAAATCATTTGACATTTCACATTTGTAACTACGAAGTCAGTCTATACATTACAGCCTCAGCAGAACCCCTGTGCATAATCTGGAACCTGGACTGTCATTTTCAGAGAAAGCGTGCTTTTGTCCACTGTAAATACGTAAAACAAAATTTCTGAGCTGTTACCAGCTTCCTTTTTCAGTCATCATTGCTTCTTTGCATGCACATAATCTCATAATGAATGAAGTGATACTCTTGCTCTTTATGCTCCTGCTCAGAAGGAAGGAAGACCACAAAGTTGTAAAGAACTGGTGAAGAACACAGGATAGAAATCCCTACCTTTGCCTTGAACCAGTGGTGTAACTAATCTGGCTTGAATTCATATGTTCTTGCCTTAAAAAAGAAGTCCCTTAAAAAAGAAGCTGAGTGTAGTAGTGGTGGTACTTTCTGACAGAAGAGTCTGTGCTTCCTAAAAATAAACTTAATTTATCAGCACTATGGAGTACCAGCATGTAATGTTCTCCGTCTCCAGTGGAATTCAGAGCTCCTTGTCACTGGTCGGGATGAAGTTGTGAAACCCAAGTAGATATTTTTAGCAGATTTTAAGAAAATAGCTTCTTGTAAAACTGAATGTTGCCCTATCTGATGCAGCATTTTGTCCTCTGTCATGTTGTTTGAAGGACAGAATGCAGGAAATAAACTGGTTCGCTTGTTTATGGCTCTGTCGAATGACAAAAGTTGAATGGAAATCCAAATACACTGAAATAGTATTAATTGTACATGCACAGTATTCGGGCTTGTATTAGTCATTTGAAATGGTTCCTCTTTTGAAAAGGCAAACAAGGAAAAATTTGCATTATGCAAAAACTTACACATGATTTGACTTTATGTGACTTGACAAACTGTGGAAATAAAGTTAACTACCCACATAAAACTTCATAGGACTGGAACTTTCTTCTGCTTTATTTTATTCCTGAGAATAAAAAGGTGTCTTCAGATCTGAAAGTTAATTTATATGACCTCTGATGGGACAGAGTGGATAGAGTTAAGATTAGAGGATTGGTCTTAGGTTTGTGTCACGTGATTTCTTTCAGCCCCTCCTTGTGTCTGTCAAGCAGAATTTATCAGTGATTATGCACTTTAGTTCCATTAACAAACAGATTTTTTTTTTTAATGTATTTTGTTTGTTTGTTTTAGCTGACAAGGTTATATAACTTCTGGACCTGGTTTATGTGGCGCAGTGCAGCACAAATGACCCATGCTGAGTTCTGTGTTGCAGTGCTCAAAGTTTCTGGTACCTGCAGGAACTTGCTTAAAGCCCGTTAAAACAGTCAGTGATACAAACTGTCCTCATTTGGTTTCCCAGAATGGAATATTTCGCAGTGGCTTTGTTAATGAAACTTGTTTCATCAGTGTCTTACTGGCAGGTCCTTACCAAGACATTTGATGTAGTGGGTGGCCAGCATGGTGTGGCTTTCCCCCAGCTCAACCTGACTCTGCACTGACCCAAAATGTCACGGAGTGGAGGGCAGAGCCATGCAGCAGCTGGCACTGTGTGATACCTGTAAGTCTTTTCTGAAACCAAACCTAGGCTAGTTTTCAGCTTTGAAGGGCGCTTCACCCTAGCACCAGAAGCATCTTGGTAAAAGTGGAGTCCGTGAATGTAGCTGTTCTTGGCGTCCTTAGTGTTAAGTGAGATTAACTTGAAGGCGGTGGAACTGCTGATTCTGCCTTGGGCTGTCTTCCAGAGCAGACAGAACTGGTTCCTGAATGCTGTCTGTCTCTGTGGCTGAGGCAGTAGTGCAGGCAGATTGTTGGGTTACCAGTATGCTCAAAACCTGTACTTCAAAGCTGATGTACTGGCAACAGTTTCGAACTGAAGTCTGGTCATCCATGAGCTCTCTGATAACCAGGGCCACTTTGATTGCTCTTGTGACAGAGAGTAAGAATTTGGGTTTTTGGCATCTGTAGCACCAGCTCTGTTGTTCGAAAGAAGTCAATATTTTCTTCAAGTAGAAACTGTTAATTTACCACAACACAGAAAATGGTAATTTTCTAAAGATATCTTATAGAACCACTGAGCTGTGTCTTGTGGCCTTAAAGTCTAGGCTTTTATTTCCTCTAAATATACTCTGTTCTGTTTTCCATGTGTCTGTTGTGTTGAATAAGTAACAGGCAGTGGGCACAGGACCAGGACTCGTGTCCTGTGCATCGTGTGAAACAAAACAGGCAGCTCTCTCTGTTGTGAGACTAGGATGCCATCACAGGCTTCTTCTGCAGTCACAAAGCTGGAATGAAGGTGCTACAATCCTAAGAGCTGCAGCTTCTAACTCAAAGTATGCTAAGGGTTTTCTTCTTACTTACAGTGTCTGCTATTCTAGTGCTTACTTGATGTCCTTGGTAAAGCAGCCTCACCTTTCAAACTTCTTGTTGCCCTGCCTTGGGTTCCTTCTGAGCCAACCTCCACCCTCCCTCCTCTCTTCACTTCTTTGCTGTCTTTTACCAGTCCAGCATTCTCTTCCATTCTGTTCCACCCCATTGTGGGATGCCCCATCCCAGGGTCCTCCTGCCTCACTCACCTTGGCATTACGGCTCTGCTCAGCGTTGGAGATGTAGGCATGAGCAGTGGGACATTGCAGTCTGCTGCCTGCCCTCTTGCTGAGCAGGGCTCCTGCCTGTGAGCAATCCCCAGGATATGACATCGAGGTCACCCTGAGCGAGTGCTGATGACACCAAGCTGTGTGGTGCAGTCGGCACACTGGAGGGAAGGGATGCCACGCAGAGGGACCTGGACACGCTCCAGTGGTGGGCTAACATGAAGTTCAACACAGAGAAGTTCAAGGTCCTGCACCTGGGTCAGGGCAATCCCAGGCACTCCTACACACTGGGCAGAGGAATGATTGAGAGCAGCCCTATGGAGAAGGACAGGGGTGATGGTTGATGTTTGCCAGCATGAGCTGGCAGTGTGCTTGCAGCCCAGAAAAACAATGGAATCCTGGTCTGCATCAACAGGAGCATGGCCAGCAGGGCAAGGGAGGGGATCCTGCCTCCCTCCCCCTCTACTCTGCCCTTGTCAGACCCCACCTGGAGCACAGTGGAAAATTCTGTTGCCCCCAATGTGAGAAGGACATGGAACTGTTGGAGCAGGTCCAGAGGAGTCCATGAAGTTGCTAAGAGGATTGGAGCACCTCTCCTATGGAGACAGACTGAGGAAGTCGTGGCTGTTCAGCCTGGAGAAGGTTGTGTGGAGACCTCATGGCAACCTTCCAGTGTTTGAAGGGGCCTACAGGGAAGCCAGGGAGGGACACTTTGTCAGGAACTGTAGTGATAGGACAAGGAGTAATGGGTACAAATTGAAAGAGAGGAAATTTAGGTTAGATATTAAGAAGAAATTCTTTACTATGAGAGTAGTGAAACACTGCAACAGGCTTCACAGAGAAGTTGTGGATGCCCCATCCCTGTCAGTGTTCAAGGCTGGGTTGGATGGGGCTCTGAGCAACCTGCTCATGACAGGGGTGTTGGAAATAGATGTTCTTCAAGGTCCCTTCCAAACCAAACCATTCAGTGATTCTATGACATTCAGGTGCTCATAGGATCCAATGGCTGATCAGTCACATGCCCTGCCTGCGTGCTATGTATCTGTGTACTGTGTATGACAGAGAGGGACAACAGGATCTTGTGAGAGTAAGTTTGCTGACTCATATAATTTTCTGGCCTGATATCATCTCATCAGCAGTAGATTTGAATCATTTACCAAAGTAATGCTACTACTGCAATTTAAGAAGGATTATTTGCAAACGGTCTCTTAAATTACTATGGATCACACTTGTGAGAATACATTAGAAGGTTCATTTATGCTACACCTTCCTTAATTCAGGGCTTAATTTATCTAAATTTTGTGGCAGCCCATCTGTTCAAAGGCATGATTTGGCAACTCTCAAGGTTGATGTGCCAAACTACTGATGCCTTTTCCAAATCTGAAGTCAAAGAGCTATTGCTTATGGGCTGATCAGGGACGCCAAGTGCCTGGGACAGAGGATGGTTATTGAGCGCCTGAACAGTGATACATGCGCTTGCGTCCCACGTCCTTGTGTCCCACCTCTAGCATCCCTGCTGTTGACTCCTGGCTCTGTCAGATAAGAGAATACTCCTGCTCTTTAGCAAGGCGGATGGATTTTGTGCACGGATTTTGTGCATGTCTAAAGAAACCAACTCCTGTGATGTCATCTGCCAGCAATTAATATGGGTACTATGTAATGTTTCAGAAGAAATTCTGTAAGATTCTTTTAAAAGATTACATTCTTTTCAGGTTGCATTATTATAATTACATACTTGTTGAACAAATACAGTTGATTATTTTCTTTCCACTCTTTACCTGAGGGTGGTTTTTCAGAGAGGATTAACTGGATCCCCTTCAAAATGTAGCTGTTGATCTCTCCCTGTTCAGGGTTATTTTGCCTGAAGTGAATGCCACTTCTCAGATATTTTCTGCTTTGACTCTTAAATACTGTGATAAATGTTAGGGTCTACTAAGTTTCAACTTTCTATTTTTATCCATTGGTAAACACTACACCAGCTGTGGGTGTGAAGGACCCTGAGAAGCTAAGGGAGTTCTGCTTTTATTCAACAATTTTAACTCTCATAACTGAGAATTTCAGCTCATTTTTTAGGATTGTGTATGTGCTGTTTTGGGTTTTTTAAGAGCTGAGAAAAACAGGCTTACGCAACTTAGTTTGCATAAGTGCAGTGAGTCATTCACATTTTATTTTTGCGTGCCTCTGTGTGTGTGTTGTATTGCTTTATATAACCTGTCTTTGAAAAAGTACTACTGTGAATGCTAAGAATATATTTCTCCTGTAAAACAAACAAAAAAAGGAGAAATATGCCTCTTAGGGGAGATAACTGCTTCTCGGTGATATCTCCCCATTAGATACTGTTGTCCAGGAGGGCACTTTGGTGATTCTTCTTAAGGCTATGGTTCTCCAGTGGCAAAGTTTATGCTGGTATATGAAGATGTAAGGAGGTGAGGTAGCTCTATACTTTCCTTTCGTGGGCAGAGCTGAGAGTAACTCCACATGATAATGTTGGTCTTATATATATATATATATATATATATAT
>VXAY01006712.1:284288-312820 GCA_013399855.1 Oxyruncus cristatus
TAAAAATATATATGCATGTACTTATATAGAGCTTTCAAATGTGTGTAGTCCTTTCAGCATACTGTAGCTTCTGCTTTGTCACATTCCTTCCTATCATCTAGGGAAGAGTGGGGCTTTTACAGCAGTGTACCTCTGCGGATTGTTGAAAGAACTTTGGGGCTTAAATCCTTCAAATAGCTATCAGGCATGGGTGACAAGCATCCTTCACCAGGCATGCTAACAAAGAAGTCCTCTGGAAGGCTTCATTTTTCTTGACACTACTTCTCTGCTCCATGTGGTCGAGGGTACTGCGAATGTCTGGCTGCTTGGAGGTTTGAATGTGGTTACAGGTGTTAGGTGTCAGGACACTTTAAGTGCTAAAATTGCCATTTTATTTTATATTTATATGTTTCAGATGTGTTTTCTTTGACATCTGATGGATGGTGCTGTAACTGTGGCAGGGAAGTCACTGTTAGTTTTCTCAGAAAGGGTGGTTCTTGGTGCAGAGATGTGGGCACAGATCTTCTTGCCCCATGGCTCTTCTGAGGCTTCCTATGTTCTTTCTCCCCAGCTCTCTGTTTTGTGCTCTGATGTGTAGGATGCTAGAAATCTCTCCAAGCATGGGAAGTTCACCACAACAGTTTCATACCGATTTTTTCCATGCACACTCAGAAATCCCTCCACTCTGCTCTGCTGTCCTGGGTTTTACCAAATCAGATTTGGGATTTCTTCCTTTCTATAACCCAGTTTTTATTTCCTTTAACACACATCACAATTTTTATTTGATTTCAGTGGTATCCTGCATTTTATTCAAGTAGCATTGTTCATTGTTTGGGCAACATTTTTTGATGACTCCTGGTTGAGAAGATGAGGAAGTGAATTTGGACATCATGTGTGACTTGTCTGGTAATCACTAGAGAAACTGTGTTTTGTGTTTGATGCAGAGAAGATGTTTGCAGTTGCAGAATAAAGCAGTATTCATCTACTACCTCTCTGGCAGATTAGCAGTCTCTGGAGTCCACGGAAGTGCCATGAAACATGGGCACTGCCATGGGCAGGGACAACGTCCACTAGGACCAAGTTGCTCAGAGCCCCATCTAACCTGGTCTTGAGCATTTCTAGGGATGGTAAGCCCACAACTTCTATGGGAAACCTGTTCCAGTGCCTCACCACCCTAACACTAAAGATTTTCTTCTCATACCTAATCTAAACCTACCCTCCTTCAGCCTAAGGCCATTCCCCTTTGTCCTGTCACTACATGTCCTTGTGAAAAGTCCCTCTCTAGCCCACTTGTAGGACCCCTTTAGGTACTTAAGGCTGCTGTAAAGTCTCTCTGGAGCCTTCACTTCTCTAGGCTAGGTCGGGTGCCCCAGACCTCTGAAAGACTTAGTGGCTCTCCTCTGGACCCATTCAATAGGTCCATGTCTTTCATTTTTTTGGGACCCCAGTACTCCAAGGTGGGGTCTTACAAGAGCAGAGAAGAGGGGGAGAATCACGTCCCTTACCCTGCTGGCCATGCTGTTTTTGTTTCAGCCCAGGATGTGGTTGGTTTTCCAAACTGCAGGCACACAGTGCCGATTGAAATCGAGCTTTTCATCCACAAACACACCCAAGTCTTTCTCCCCAGGTCGAGTCTCAATCCGTCACCATTTAGAAGCTGGATTCACGTAAGCAATTGTAGTACCCGTCTAGCTTCAGAAACGTGAGCAGTTTTCCTTAATATACTTACATGTATAAAATCAGGTGTACACTTAGATTCATTGTTGCATTGATGTTCAGAAGAGCAGCTCAACTGGTTTGGTCTCTAAGGCAATTAATGTGCCCAAGACAAAAATACCAAGTAGGTGTCACGTATGTGTAACTGTTTCCTACAACAGCCATCGAGAACAAGGCACCTCCTTCCCTCAGCAGATAATAATTGGGATGGCATCTGGAGATAAGAATTATATCTGAACTTGTGGAACCCTGTACAAATAAGAAAAATTTCCTACTCACATACACAAGAGCCATAATTTAGAGTACCTTTATATTTAATCCCCTTAAAGAGGTGTTTTGCTTTAGCACACAGCTGTGAGCAATATCTCCATGGGCATAGTAGTTATTCTCTCCACAGCTTGATTGTTTCAAATGACCTGTTGTATGAGCAGGCAAATACCTAAATTGCCTATGCCTTTTGTATTAACCATGACCTCAAATGTTAGATGTGAGAAATGGGAGGCTCTTACAATAAAATTATAGGTATTCTTTCAACATTGATTCTTGTGCTTCAAATACAATGACTTAAGTTTGCTGATCCTCAAAGCAGTCCTTGAAGCACTGTTTCTAATCACTCCCTAAGGGTATTATCCTTGTGCCCTTTTTTATGCCCATGGTGCGTAAGTCTGTTACAGAGTCACAGAATGAGTCAGGTTGGAAGGGACCACAGTGGGGCATCTGGTCCAACCTCCCTGCTCAGTCATGGCCATCCTGGAGCATATGGCTCAGGATCTCATCCAGATGGTTCTTGACTATCTCCAGTCAGGGAGACTCCACATTCTCTCTGGGCCGTCTGTTGCAGTGCTCGGTCACACGACCAGTGAAGAAGTTCTTCCTCATCTTCAGGTGGAACTTGTGCATCAGTTTTTGCCCACTGCCTCCTCTTGTCCTATTGCTCAGCACCACTAAGAACAGCCTGGCTGTATCCTCTTGGCACCCACCCTCCCTTCAGAAACTTCAGACGCTGATGAGGTCCCCTCACAGTTGTCTCTTCTCAAGGCTGAACAGGCCCAGGTCTCTCAGCCTTTCCTTGTAAAAGAGATGCTCCAGTCCTGTAATCATCTTTATTGCCCTCCAGTGAACCAGCTCCAGGAGCTCCATGTCTCTCTTGTTATGAGGAGCCCGGAACTGGACACACCATTCCAGATGTGGCCTCACTGGGGCTGGGTAAAGGGACAGGATCCCCTCCCTCAACCTGCTGGCAATGCCCTTCCTGATGCACCCTGGGATCTCACTGGCCTTCTTGGCCACACGGGCACACTGCTGGCCCATGGACAGCTTGTTGTCCACCAGGACCCCCAGGTCCTTCTCCACAGGGCTGTTTTCCAGCAGGTCAGCCCCCAGCCTGTGCTGGTGTCTGGGGTTGTTCCTCCCTGCACTTGCTTTGTTGAGTTTCAGATGTTTCTGCTCTGCTGCTCCCTCCAGCCTGTCCAGGCCCTTCTCTGCAGGGCTGCACAGCCCTCTGGGGTCCTGGCCATTCCTCCCAGCTTTGTGTCATCACTGAATTTGCTGAGGAGGCTTCTGCCCCTTCATCCAAATCATTGATGAATAAATTAAACAACACTGGGCCCAGTATGGAACCTTGAGGGACACCACTAGTCACAGGCCTCCAACTACAGTCCTTTGACCCTGGTCCCTGTGGCAGTGATTACAACCCTCTGAGGCCTGCCATCCAGCCGGTTCTCAGTACACACTGTCCTTAGAAATCTATAATGTAAGCAAGCATCTCAGTGTACCACATATGTATTGCCAGTTGTCTCAGGAATGAATTCACCTTTCTAGAAGGTGAATGTCCAGTGGGATGAAAGGGTGGTCCTGTAATGGTACATTTGTGTGCAGTCTAGGCACAAAGGTGGGAGTCTAGAGGATTGGGGTGGACTGAACACGTGATATCCTATGTTTTACTCAGGGAAATGTACCCTCTGTTCTTAAAAGTCATTGAAGCTTGAGTTGAAATTAAACACACCCTTCCTGCTAATGCCATTTTGTGGATTTTTTCACATAATTTAGTGGAGAATCGAAGATTTTATTACTTACTTACAGAAAGAGATACTAAACAGGCAGGACATTAAAGGAAGGAACAAAAGCTTTACAAAGCTCAAATAAATCTTTCTCAGTTTTTCTGTTGTGTGCTCATCTGACTGCTTGAACACCACTCTCTAGAACTAAATTTTTAGCCAACTGGGTTTTGGAAATTTCACAGAAGTTTAGCACAGAGCAAGTCAACTTTCTATAACCATGATAAAGTAGGAATAATTACACTGTAACTGACCCTTATGGTAAGTTTCCAGCTGCCTGGAGTAGAAATCTGGGTCGTTACTTCACTGAGCAATAATGTAAGACATCAGGACACTGCTGTATTCCAGGTAAAGTAAGTTGCCCTCTTCCTGCTAAAGTCAAAGCAATGATCCTGCTCATGCCCATGAGTTTGTTCTGAGCTTGTCTGAACTTTGTCAGTGATACGTTTTCCATGCATAAGCTAGAAGGCTTGTTAAGCTTTTTTAATATTATCTTTACTTACTGACTTAGCTTAATCTCCTGTTCATTTTAATGGAATTTATTTTGAAGATTGCCTTTTATATGGCAGGAAGACTGATTTAATCTATTCTGGATATCACTGAGGTGATATTTTTTATATGAAACACAGTATGTCCTTCGTCTTAATCAACTACATTGAGGAAGTCACTGCTACTGTTACTAAAAGCAAATGGCCAACAAGTTTGCTCAGGAGCACAATAGCATGTGCATAAGTGTATATCTAAAGTTTACTTACCAAGCTGCTTCTGAAAAATTCCAGAGAACCAGGGAGAATTTCCTATCAGAATTCAGGAGAAGAGCATTGTTTTACAAATTCTTTGTGTGGATTTTTGGCAGTAATGTAGCCTGGGACGTAGAAGCCACCCCAGGCCAAGCTCCTGCAAGGGTATCAGATTACATTAACAGCATATTGGGAAGCAGGTATCCAACAGCACTAGCCTTGGTCTGCGTCACAGGAAGAGGCTTGAAATAATGCTTCTGAAAAAAACACTTTTTAGAGTTACGTGGGAGGGGGAAAAGTAAGCTTCAGCAACCTATTATTGGAGAGTCTTTCTTAAACTGTTTTTTTATTTGTGAGCCAAATACTGCAGTAATTAAGCTGCAAAATGAAGGGAATGTGCTTTGCTTTTAGTGGAAATTAACATTGGTTTTCTCCAGGCATTCAATCACTTAACTCAGTTGTCTTTTTATATTATTCAAATGTGATACACATTAGTTAAACATAAGTGGTTGAAGAATCATGTTGCAGAATGCCTCTTGAGAGAGAAGTATGTTATAAACATTTCTACTAATGGAATATTTATGTTAATGTAAATTAACTCCATAAGGGTGGCAAATCCTTTAAAAGGTGAACGTGAAGTTCCTGCTGCACAATGAATGCTTTTATTATTTTGTTTCTTGTACAGCACAAGGATTGGTGTACAGGCTTCTACTGTAGCCATCAAGGAATTTGCAAATGCAGTTTCTGTGACCCTCAAGAATCAAGGCCCTGTCACACAATGAAAATAGAATGCAGATTTGTGTGATGCTGAAGAACAGGAAGAACATTTTGCGGAAGTAATTGTAAGAACTGTAATCTGAGAAAAAAAATGCAAAATTAGCAGAGTCTGTAGGACAGCAGAGCAAAATGAAGAGCTATAGCTAGAAGATGGCAGATGTAATGAGATTGATGGAGGTAGTGATCATTTTAAAGTGGGTGATCAGTCACTGACAATACTGGGGACAAGGACCTAAGAATGGCAGGAAAGTACAGTTATTGCCATCTCTGTTTCCTGTTGCTTAGAGTAGGGAAATCAGACAGATGTTGGAGTGATGGAGGGGACTGGTAGCACACCTTGCTTGGGAAGCCTTTCCAGTTTTAGAGCTGAAATCAACTGCTTTTCAGAGAGGGGTCTAATGCAGGCTTCTCCTTACAAAGCAACTATATATATATAGTGCACACCTGAGTCCTGCCATGAGGAAGGGATTGGATACAACAGCTTCAGGGATGGCAGAATGGGAGAGGTGGTTGCGCCGTCCTTTGGAACACGGTGCAGCAGCCATCAGAGGCTGTTGCTACAGCCTCCAGCATGGTCCCTTCGCTCCTGTGCCTGAGGGGAAGCAGAAGCCCTGGAGGTCAGGGAAGTGTGAAGTCCAGTGAAGCGCCCAGGGTTTGTAAGCACAAGGGGATTTACCCAAATGCCTGTTTTGAAGTCCCCTGTCAAATGTAAGGACAACACGCTAAAAAAACCTCTGATTCTTCAGCGGTTTTGTTTCCTTGTTTGTTTTTACGGTATGCAAATTTGTTATCAAAATTATTTATACTGCACAAAGTGCTCTTTCAACTGTGTTTTATTAATTCAGGAACAGCAGTGATAAGATCTAGTTCTTTCCAAAGAATTTGGTATGCCACATCTCCCAGAGGATCAGATTACAAAGGCAGCTCAGTTCCCAGTTAGGCTCTCCAGTGAAGTGGTTAGATTTTTGACAGCACTCAGCATCCAGTGTATCTGGTGTTCATTTTCAGGAATGAGAGCGGGTGAGCACTTCTGCAAGTGTAACCTTTTGTACTTTAATATTTGTGTGTTTTCTCCCAATCCCATTTTCCCTGAAGTTATGTGATATTTTTTCCTTGTTATTTTCAGAGTTTGTTTCCTTGTTTAGTAAAGAAAACTAAATAGTTCTGCAAGAGTCCCACTGCATTTCTGTGTATTGGGATTTTCATATTTTTGTGATTATTTATTCATATTTTTGTGATTTTCATTATATTTAAACCCCAAGAGTTCATAAATAAGTGCACAAAAGAAACCGCAAATACCATGATGAGTTACACAGTAGTGATAACTCCAAGTACAAATACTAAATTTAAAATTTAAGTTGTTATTTGTACAGCCAATTAACATGAATGACTGATGAATCACAGTAAATCCACAAACACATGCTGAACTGGGATTTTTGCACATGTAAATCCATTTGCCTTAACGCCTTGTTCCTTGGATAAATGTGACAGTTTTATGTGACTTATATCTTTCCAAGAACTAGAGATTACTTTCTTCCACTGGAAATCACTGTGGTGGCCTAACCACATTAAATATTCCTCTTGTCCAGATTTTTCTTTTAATTATGATTTTATCTCTTGAAAGATCTGCCATTTTCAGGTGTTGAGGAAGTTGTCAGGTTCCAATCACTGATGGATACCCGTGAATACTTAATAAAATATACATCATATAGCCAGACTGGTATGTTGATGATTCCAGGTGAGTCAAAGACACCTCTAAATCAGTCAAAGACACCTCTAAATCGCTGCCACCAGTGTCACATAACTTACCAATTTGTCTCTCTAATCATCCTTCCCCACAGCTCTGTCTTCATCCTGAGGGTTCTGCTTCCACTCTTCATGTTGCACAGCATGCCTCTGGCATTGATGTCTCACAGCTTCTCCCTACACGTTGATGCCATTTGTGAGCTTCTCATTCCAGAAGTTCCCAAAGACCTGCTTTCTATAGTGTGCCAGCTTCAGTTATGATTTCTCTTGTTCCATTTTCCTTTGCCTTGTCAGCTGTCCGACTTCCATCGCATTACCTTTGTCTTCCCACTGTTTGTCAAGTTGACTTCTGTAGTTTGGGTGTGTTCCTGAACAAGCAGTGAATCTTTTCCTTGCCACTGTAACATGTCTGGCATGTACTGGGGTGTTAGTTCTGATATAGGTGGTGATTAATAGTTGCAACAATTCATGAACTGCTACTGGTTTATGTCAACTGTCGTAGTGGCCTCTATTTTAATCTTATGAATCACTACCCAGGCAATAAGCATGGTTAACCTGCAAGTCAAAGTGAAGGTGAGCAACGAGCTGTGAGTTCTGTTTTCTAAATTCTTTTGGAGTGTTACCTCATCTTCCCAAGCTAGCCCCACACACCCTTCATCTGTTTGTGTACTCATTGCCTTTTGGGTCTGACTCTGAGCTCAGTGTGTCAGGGACTCTATGCTGGTGTTTACTGCTGCACTATTAGCACAGTGGTCCGTAGCTTGTGTCCTCGCGGAGTTCCTGACTGTGATGTTAATGCTTTGCTGTATGGGGTATAATAGTGGCAAAGGTGGCACGAGATGGAGAGGCATGGAAGCACTCTGCTGGTCTTTGTTCCCTGGAACTGGTCTCTGGTGCAACCAGTAGGAAGGGGTGGGTGGGATACAGGTGGGACGGGGCTCTTCAGTTCCCCCCATCTCAGCTGAGCTCTGCCTGTTTCACGCCCGTTCAAAGGGTTTCATGCCTCAGAACGGGCTGTCTGTCCCCCTTTTGCAAACACTCACATCGGTTTCAGCACATGAAAAAAAGAAAAGGTCTGGTTGCGTGGATCTGGGGAAGAGGCAGCACTGCATAGCTCCAGCAGAAAGCTAACTTTTCTTTCCACTGTTCTGCTCTTCCCCCCTCCTCCCCCAGAGCCCTGCAGAGAGATTAGCGATCAAACTGTAAATCCCCCAAGTGCAGAAATTAGTGAACCTCCCATCCCATCCCCAAGAGGACATGTGTGCTGACAACAGCCTCATTCAATCTGACACCTGTTTCACTTTAAAACAGAGCCCTATAAATAGAGTGAATGTAACCCTAGGTGGCATTGCAAAATATTATGGAAAATACGGCTTACAACCCTGAGAAGAAGGGGGAGTAGAGAGAGTGGGGGTGGGCAAAAAAGACACTATCTACCATAAAAACCTGGCAGCTTCGTGCGAGTGCTGTTGCTTTTAATTTAAATGCTCATTTCTTATTCTATTTTCAGATCCTCTCTGGGATTTTAGGAATGTTGAGACGTGCTGGTTATAAAACCCTAAGTACAAAATGGTCACGGATGGCTGGAATGAGGCATGTTCTAATGGAAACAAATCACTTGTCAGTAAGCAGCCTTCAAACTTCTGAACAAAAGCTCAAAAGGGTCAGGGAAAAGACATGTTTGTTGATTTAAAATGGCTGGATGCAGGTCATCAGAAAGGCATAGGCTTCAATATTGTTGACGTAACTCTTCAGTTCTATGCAAAATTAGAGTTTTAAATGAGGTTAAATACTTTGATGGCAACCACAAATGGAATGAGCAACTTACATTAAACAAAAAGCTCGCACATTATAAAGTGTGCATAACACTGAAATGTAAAGCACTTACACCACAAACCAGCTGCAGAATGGAGCTTAGTTGTGGGAACTGCATTTGGGTGTATAGACATGAGTGTTTATGCGGAAGACCATGCTATATCCACTGAAATTTAGTAGGGTGACCAGTATTCCTGTAGGTGTCTGTGAATCACTGGTGGTTTTGTTAGTTAAAATAGTGTAGCTTAGCCTTATAGTGATTTGTTGTTAAGTCTTTTTCAGCTTCCTGTAGGTTTTAACTCTAAGTGAAATTCTGCAAGGCAATCATTAAATTTTTTTAATATTTGCTTGCAAGACACATAATGAGGCTCATGACCCCTGGACCCGCTATAATGAGGGATCAGCCCTTCTTTTTCCTGTGTAATATTTTGTGTTGCTGTGTAAAACAAATAATGTTGGTCTATAATAAGTTGCATAAGGTGGATGAATTCTAGTCTTTGTGGAACATTGCGTCGAATCTCCTAATTCTACTGTAGCTTGGTTTCATAAGCAAACAAGCCTTATGCAATCTTTCTGTATGATCAGTCTGTCTGTCTGCTAGTAGCCCTCCCAAGCCACTTCTGAACTTCTTCAGTCTTCAACTGGATTTGAAGAGTGTTTGCAGATAACTTGTGTTTTGACTAGATTTGTTGAAACTGCTTTCTGTCTAAAAAAAAGAGAGGCAGAGGCAGTTCCTCTGCAGAGGGTAAGGCAGGTGAAGCAGTTGACAGATAAGCAGTCAGCACAGGGGGGTCCTTGGTACAGTACACACTGCTTTGTGCAAACAGGTATACAGTGGGGACCAATGACAGAGTTTTGGGTAGAGGTGACTGGGAAAAGAAACCTGAAGGGACAAAGATTTGACCTCCATTGGTAACTAGGTTTCATTTCAGTGTTTGTGGAATAATTTCATTTCCATATGGAAAACAGCAGCAGAAGAAAAGGCAGTGACTCTGTGTGGTGAAATGGCATCTGTGAATTTCAAAGCGCAGGGCAGTCTTTTGGTGTTTCTGAGGTTTACTCTGCTAAGTAAACATTGTTCTACTTTCAAAGGGAAGAAACTGAGACACTTTCTTCACAGAGTTTTGACTTGCTCAGAGGCACCAAATGACTCAGCAGTAACCAGGTACAGCATACAGACATGCTAAGGTAGCTTAAAATCACAGAATCATTGAGGTTGGAAAAGACCCTTAGGATCGTTGAGTCCAACCATAACCCTAACAGTCTTAAGCCCACCAGTATACCATGCCCCTAACCACCACATATGCATGTCTTTTAAAGACCTCCAGGGATGGTGTTGACTTAACCACCTCCTGGGCAGCCAGTTCCAATGCTTGATGACCCTACTGCTGAAGATATTTTCCCCAATATCCAATTCCTCCCCAAACTGAGGTGCAACTTGAGACCACTACCGCTCATCCTGTCACTTATAACCTGTAAGAAGAGACTGACCCCTGCCTGGCTACAACCTCCTTTCAGATAGTTGTAGAGAGTGAGAAGTTTCCCCCCGAGTCTCCTTTTCTCCAGGGTACGCAATCTCAGCTCTCTCAAGTCATTTCTCATAGGATTTCTGCTCTAGATTCTTCACCAGCTCAGTTATCCTTCCCTGGACACACCACAGAACCTCAGTGTTATTCTTGTAGTGAGTGGTCCAAAACTGACCGCAGGATTCAAGATGCAGCTTCGCCAGTGCTGACTGGGGGGAGGAAGTCACTGCCCCTTATCCTGGCCAGTGTGTCCAGCAGCTTACACAGATCCTCACCCACCGTATGTCCTAACCATCCCAAATATTCTTCTTCCTCAAGACTCTGGAGCTTATCAGTGCTCCCCATTCCTGACTTTTGGGTTGCTCTCTGCGTCCTTTAAATTTGCATCTGCTAGTATTGCAAGAGGACAGTGCTCACCGCTCTAGCCCAGCTATCTCTTGCCATCCACAAAGGCTGTCTTATGTGTTGCCATGACAAGGAAAACACCTTCCAAATGCCACTGGTTGTTTTGTTTTTCTGCCAGAAATGAGGGCATGCTGCTGAAGAAGGATTGCAAAGTAGCCTGCAGAGAGCTCCAGGCAGTACAGACAAAAGCACTCCTGGTACCTGAGGTAGTGTTTTTTGGGGTTGACTTGGGTTTGTCCACAGTATCCTGCCCTGCTCACCTGCCTCATATGGCAGCTGATAGTTGTTGCTGTTTCATACTGCTCTTCTTTCCTGACCTGTCCATCAGATGAAGGACACTCTGAGACCATGGGGAGGAATAATCATGGGGGACATTCCATGTCTTCTCTTCAGATGCTACACTGCCTGGATAAAAACTTACCAGCAGTTTGGGTTTCTCAGCACTGGTGCAGATGGGTTTGCAAACACCTTACATTTGCGTTAGGAATGGCATTGCCTTTATGTGCAGAGCACTGCTTTAGTCCTTCTGCACCGCTGAAGTTCTGTGTTGAAGCCAGATTGTAGACAACTCTGGGTGCTGCAGTGGAGGAGGCAGGAAGAAAGGAGTAAGAATTGCTCCTATACCGTGGTCAGTTTGTATATAGGGGTACAGTGGCACTGGGAAAATGCTGAAGGGTGTGGGGCAGGGGGGCAGGCAGATGTACTACTGAGGATTGCTGCTGCATCTTCCAGCAAGACAAGCTGATTTCTCTTTGCTCACATGAACATCACGTGGGAGAAGCACTTTTAGGAAACATAAGCCTTGGTACTACATTCATTTCTGGGACAGAATTAAGCCTGCTGCTCATGTGACTTGAATTTAATGTATCTGTGTGCACACACAGAGTTTTTGTTTTTTATCACATGGCTGCCAAAAATAATAGTAAAACATGTAAGTTAAACATGCTGTTACAACACAATATCACTTCATTACTGTTCAGGGCAGCTCAGGTTTCCTTCTGAGTGTATCACCAGCAGGCAGTAATGGAAGAGTACAGAGGGCACATGAAAAGAACAGTGCAACCTCATGGCATTTTATCCTAAATGTCAGGCGTGGTCAGCATTCCCCAGTGAGTTTTCCAGTGTGTCCAGTTAGCATCTTCAGGAATTATCTCTCACAGTGTTCAATTTAACTTAAATATGGTAATATCAAATTGTCTGCTCCCGGAGTTTCTTTTTCCAAATTCCAGCAGTTGGCCATATAAATAATCTCTCCAATCAGCAGAGTCTCTCCTGTCTAACTCTTATTCTAATCTTATTTTCATAGCTTGCTACTTCTCTGACTTTCAATTAACACTTCATTTATGTTCTTTACTTAGACACTGTAGGTGTAGCCTTTTGAAATTCTTCCCTAATGTGATTTTAGTGCTGTCACTCCAATTAGGGGCATGGTAATGACTAACCTCTGCTCCTGTACCTCTGTTGCTATGTTGCATAATGACTTCTCAGAAGTTCTGAATTAATACAGGTCAGTTGATAATTTGGGGCTACATGCAAAATGATGCCTGGAAAAAAAAGATCCATTTGTAATCTGAAAGATCTTATGGGGAGTGTTGCATAACTTGAGGAACATAATAGCTCATTAGCTAGAGGTCTGTAGTGTGAGGATGGGTAAACATGATTAGTATCACTGGGGGAAAAAAAAAAAAAAGCTTTATTTCTTAAGTGCTCTTCTCACAACTCAACATCATAGTAGCTCTAGGTACTGGTAGATGTTGCAAGGAAATGCTTCTGCTCTGGAATCCTGATCCCAGAGCCCTGTCACTTACCAGCTCTCATCCTACACGTTGGCACAGCACAACCTCTGCTCTGGGTTTCCTTGCTGGATGTGACAGGTGTGGTGCTGCTGTAGAAATTCTTGCTGTGCTGTTTGCTCCGTTCTGTCCCGTTCTAGCCTGTAGGCCATCCAGCAGCTGTCAACAGGCAAGGAAAAAAAAGTAAATCCCATGATTTCCTTAGCAAGTAGTTTTCCGGGAGGTTGGTGGAAGAAAACACATCAAAATGTGTAAATTTTGAGTGTTTTTTTCTGTGTAGAATATAAGATTTTTTTTTTCCACCCTGCTAACAAGGTATTATTTTTTTTTAGCTCATTATGTAATGAGAATTCAAGATGAGATCGTGATAGCAAGACCACAGCAGTTATCAGGGAGTGTCCTGGAGCACAGAGTAGCTGGCATGGTAGAGAGGGTTGTTATGAAATTGTTTTTAAAAATAATTCTGGAATCCTGCCCCTCTTTCTGCTTATTTTAAGGTTCGTATGCAGTGTGTTGAATGTCTATGTCCTGAATTATGCCACTAGTGGATCCTCCCAGCTGGTCTGTCCAGTAACTGTTGACTAGTAGGATCATGTTTCCATGTTAAAACTTCAAAAATAATTTTATGATAGCTATGTTTAGTGACATCACTTTAGCACCCATATGACTAGACTGTCCCTTGCACTCTGCCTGAGACCATACAACAGCTGCGTTGTACCCATATATGTCCCATCACTTCAGGCACTGTCAAATTTTCAGAAGGAGGGATTACTGCGTCTCCCTCAGCTGTAGAGGCTCTAAATTCACTACACAGATGCTTGAGCCCTCTTCAGTCTTTAAAAATCTTTCAAGAAAAAGTGTTAAGATTTTCCTAAAGGAAAGGCTGTGCTGATTCTTTTTAATAACTTTATTTCTTTTAGGGTGAAAACTATGAATTTGGAGACAGAAAATTTCTTCTTAAAATACTGTATTGCCTTTATTGTCACTTAAGTGCTGCAGGGCAATATTAATAGATTTATTCTATTAAGAATAAATGAAGAATAGTATTATTGAAATAATAGGTGAAAGATATTGATCCTCCCATTAGAAAGGTTTTGCACAGAGAACCTCCATTGTTCAGGGACAGTTATTTATGGAAAACCTCCTATCACCTGTCTTCCCTACCTACCTGCCCTGCTATTTTCGTGCTGTTGTGATTTGGTATCACTTGGCATGTTAACAATTTTGTTTATAGCAAGATAAAATGCATCATACTTACTAGCTGGAGTTTGCTCTCACCTACATTGCTGACAATTCAGAGTAAGTTGGCTGGTATCACTGACAGATGCTGAGCTGTGAACAGAACTTGGTCACCTCTTTCTATTGATCAGTTCGGGTATAAAGGTGTCATTATTGTAGCCCTCAAGTCTGGGTAGCAAAGGTGTCTGAGCAAAGTCCACTCACAGCCATGCATGGATTTATCTGCTTTCTCTCCTTTTGAAGCCCAGGTTGCAGAGTGATTCAGTAGGTAAACCTGGCTGTGCTGTCAGTTTCACCCTGGAGAGGGTGATTTTTTTAAAATCTGATTTACATCACAGGCATTCTTGAAAAACCTGTCCTGAGGTCTCTGGTGGTGGGTGATAAAGCTGAGGTGTTAATAGAGAATTAATAGAGAGAAGAGGTGATAATGCAACCTGTGTGATCGATCCTCAGAACTGTGGTCTGTGTCCTCAGAGGGCTGAGCAGCTGCCAGGCCTCTGGGAAGGCTGTGTGGTCTGCCACAGCTGGCTGCTGGCTACTATTCCCATCTTGTTAAAAATTTGTTCTGGTTAATAATAAATTCAGTTAAAAGCTATCTACATAAAACAGCCCGACATGGCTTGTCAGATACAGTGTTGTGCCAGGAAGCCAAAAGATGCTTTTGCTCCCAGTTTTCTCATTCTTCTTTTGTAATGGTAGGCAAATTGCTTCCATGTCCACTCAAAACAAATCCATCGTCAGTCCTGCTTGTCATACAGACAACTTCCTCTTTGGGAAGAGGCTGTATTTCAGGGTGTGCTATACAATGTCCAGATGGGCCATGGCCAAGACAGAAACCTCTAACGTGTATGAGCCTCTGTGCTACATGTCACTGTCACAGGGCAAAAATGAACTGGTGTGTCCTTGGATGATGAGTCCCCTGCTCTCTCTCTAACCTGCAGTGGATTTGGGAACTGGCTCAGTAAAACCAGTTTTCACAGAACAAATCGGGCCTCCATGGAAGAGACAGTGAAATGAGAGGGACAAGAAGACTGATGCTGTTGCCTGAGTTAAGATGATGAAACATAGTAAGGGATGTAGGGGTTTGAGAGCAAAAGCACAATGGTTGCGACTGACATAACATGAGATGGAAAATCCATGAAGCTGCTCAAGTAAGGGTTCAAAATGTTTTGCCCGTCCTCTGTAGCTATGGCAAGCTCAAGCACAATTATCTGGGCACACAGTTATCAGCCTGCAGGTCTTAGGGATCCTTGTGCACAGGGCCCTTGCACTCAGCTCAACTTGTGAGTGACCATAAAAGCAGGAGTGATTTCCCCTCCTGCTGGAATTGAACACTTCCCGCCTTGGTCCCAAGCCCCATGGGAGAAACTGAAAAGCGGATAATTAATCAGTTTCTCCTCTTCTTTACTGAGTTGTAAGGGTAAAGAAATTCACTGCAGCTGGAGTTGGGATATTGCAGAAATGGTCCTACTGAAAAAAACAAACAGACCAGTATGTTTTTCAGTTTAAACCAGAGGAAAAAAACTGGGCAACTTCACAAGGGCATTTGCTCAATTTATTTAAAAAAATTAAGGAGTCAATACAAGAGTGCAGAAGATATTTGAATAATATCAACACTTTATTTTATTTCCTAGATACCTTCTTATGTTCTTTCTCCTCCGTTGAGAGTAAAATGTTGGGAACTGAGAGAGTCCAGAAAGCCAGCAGTGAAAATCGTTAATGAGATAGTGCCATTTGCTTTTATTAGGAAAGTGGTTGTAGCTAACTGCTAGAAAGTGCTGTCAAAGGGCCAGTTAGCATTACGGTTGGACGTGAAACACAGATGAACAAGATTAGGATTATTTAATTGCCAGACAAAACAAAGTGTAAGATATTTCATATAACAGAAGGTACAGTAGAGAGGTGAGGATTTAGACACATTTATTAACTTTTCTTTAATCAAATCACTGAATTACATACCATGAATTTTAAAGGCAATGTTTGGAAAGGTAGGGGAGAAAAAAAAGATACTTCTAATGGGCTGCATAATAGTGATATAGAGCATCACATAGTATAAAGCACTGAATAGGAGAAGATTGGCATGTGTTCAAACAAACTGAAGCAGGCATTTGAGTTCCATAAATCAAATGGGCACTGCAGGCACTTACCTGCATTTGTGAATTCTGGCCCACGACCGATACTAAATGGGTGATTTGACACAATAAGGAAAATCATGTGCTTTGGTTACTCCACTCGCTCACCTGATTTGCCTGTGCAACTGCAGCTGCCTTGCCAGTCGGCCGACCTGCAAGTCTGGGTAAGTAACACCCAGAGCAGAAACCCTGAATGCGGCAGCAGGTGTGAAAACGAGCAAGGGACAGAGCTTCTGTAGCTGCACTGCCCAAGCAAGCATTGCTTCAGAGCTTTAGTGGTCCACCTACTGACTTCCTCCCTCATATTTGGCGACAGGTTACTTGCTTCATGAAATAGGAGACCAGGGGTTGCTTACATATCCAAAAGCAACATCAATCTATTGCAATTGGTTTTGCTGTTTCATAAAGCATGTTCACGTACACGGTCTTGAAAGAAGGTGGGAGTGAAGCCAATGTAGGATTAACCACACTGAATAACTTACACATTTTCAATGAAGTCTTTCATGTATTCTCTGCTTTTCAGAAGTGAACAAGGGCCAAAACCAGCCACATCACTTGGATTTGCTATAATGAACTCCTGCTTCTCTGCAGTCTGAATCTAAGCCACTATCCTACGCTTACCACATCATAAGAAACCACTAACCCTAACCATGAGACCAGTACATTCATGTCTATACAATATGTTCGTTACACTCACATTAATAAATGAATATAATGTTACAATGCCTGTGCCATTAAACAACACCTGTTCCATACAATGGAAACAAGGGACTCAATGATTAAATATATTATCTTCTTAACAAAGAACTGCACAACTGTTTGGCTAGAGCTGTGAAGCAAATGGTGTATTTACATATGAAAAGAAATTTGTGTACATTTGATGAATGACAGAATAATTGCTATATATGGCAAGGAAAACGGATGTAGAATATTCTGTATATTCATTACTGCTGTTGGAAGTAAGTTGGAAGGACCTTGATAGAGCTGGGACTGGACCTTTCTTGACCACTGCAGCTAGGCAAAACCTACATAGGCTGCTGGCAGCATCACAAGAGCAAGTTTTCATCCTAGAAATCTTATCAGGAAAAGGTCCAGTACCACGTGTCAAAATGGGTTTTGTCCACTTGAATTTCAAAGGTCTCAAGTGTGGATCTTCCAACACTGAACTTAGAAGCCTGGTCTGGATTTTAATAAACTCCTGACAGTGATCACTTTTTTCCTCCTTATTCAGCGAACATTCTTTTCTCTTGGTTTCATTCATGTTAGTCTCACTATACCTTTTAAACCACTCACAGTTGTGGGCCTTGGCCCTAGCTAAGCAACCCCAGCCCAAACCTCTGTGAAAGCAGCAGGGGAAAGGTTTAAAGGGGGTAGAACAAGCCAGGCAACAAGCTGCAGGGCAACAAGGATAGAAAAGATGTGACCTAAGAGTTATAGACAAGATACTGGGTAAAGGCAAAGGAAAATGGTAGTTGTCTACTTCAGTCACCTCTGATACGCACGCGTGCGTGCACATGCACAGACTGTGGAGAAGAGACTTTTCATTGCAAATTTCCCTTGGAATTGCATCTGTCAGCAGTCACCTGCAGTTCAAAATCAGACACAAAAGTAGAGATGCTGCCCTTCCTGCAATCCAAATCTTACTGACCTGGTAAGAGGAGGAAGATGGCAGCTTTGGTGCAATACAGTCACTGAAGGGGTGAGAAATAGCAAGTGAAGAGAAGGATCCTGGATGGGTGGGGAAGAACAGTAGATTCTTGATTTAGGGATATCCATGTTTAGAGGTGTTGATCTGATTTGCAGAAATGCCAAACCCTCTCGGCAGAAGCATATTCAGCAAGTATAGAGTGCTCCCAAATAGTGAGAATTGTAGCTGGCATCTCAAACTGGCCACACAAATTAGCTTACAGAATAGACAAATTTGACTTTTTTTCTCACTGAAACACATCTTTTTGTGCATCTAAGAAATGGTGGTAATGACATAACTTTTTTAGTAAATGCATTCAGGTTTATGTAAAGGAAATAAAAACGAAGAGGAAACTGAGTGAACATATTGTAAAAGCCAGATAAAAGCTCAAGAAAAAGTCTCCCTATTGGAAGTGTTTGAATGATATGCAGCAAATGACACCTGAGATCTCATGCTGAATGAGTAAGGTAAATGTAAGTATTTAGTAACTGTCTTTTCAGTGGAATAAGGAAAGGTTCTAGTAGAAGAATGTCTGACCATGTTTTATGTTATGTACTCAACCTATAGGTACGAGATGTGTAACTGAATGGGACCACAGGAACTGAGCTTGGGGGGCTTAATTAAGAGGCAGAGAAAAACCTTAATCCTGTTGCTTAATTTACCCATGTTCAAGGGCTTGATTTTGTGAGTCTAATTACTCTTTTCACAGTTTTCTTCTCCCGTGCAGTTCATGGGTATGGAAAACAAAGAAAGCACTTTCTGAAAGACAGCTGGCACAGCCGGTTCCTCAGAACACATGACTACAAACCAAATCTCGTCCTGTCAGCCTACATTAGTCTTTGCTTTGGCTTGCTTAGACTAGTGGTCCATCAAAATGTGACGGTGTGTACCAACCTTTTCTTCTATAAACAATTTTCTCACAGCTGATTTTTCTGTCTGGGAAGAGTATTGCAGGTTGCATGAGTATCAAGCTCTTTGTGGTTCCTAAGCATACCCAAGAAATAGAGATTGCCTGGTAAAGCTTTTTAGGCTGGCAACTAGGGATCTCTGTAATGAGATCTTGCACAATGTTTGTTCGCCCTTTGGAGATCAGAACATTCCTTGCCAAACCCTCAACCTTTAAGTAGAAATAGGACATATTGCCCTTCCAAGAAGACATGGATAGGATGGTGCAACTCTTCTGACACAGGCAAAGGCAAAGAGGCCTAAAAGAAGCAGGTCCTCTCATCTCAGATGTGTAACCACAATTTTCCTCCTCTTACTGACTCTTGCCAGCAGGTTTGTGCGTTTGTGTTTTGGAACATACTGCATAGCAACCATGTGTGGGCAAGCAAGAAAAGCTACAACTACTAGTGCTTTCATACCTGGTGAATAGAACTACAGCTCATAATGATGTTATTTGATCTGCTTTCAATCGTTCCTCACTATTTAGTAACAAAATACAGTTTCTCACAATAACAATGATAACCCTGATATTTTAAAACACAGCATTTTATCAAAACTAGAAACTGTAGATATGCCAAACAAATGTCCTAAGTAAGAGAAGGGAAGGGTAAAGGAGTGTGGTTGGAATAGCTCGAATAAAAGGAGCAGTGACTTCAGTGAATACTTCTTTTATGTTACTTTTTTCCTGGTGTTTCATTTCTATCCCCATTTATCTTTTCAAAGTTATTGACATTTGATAAAGCCAGTAGCAGCACAAAAGAGAAGGGCAGATACTCTTCCTTCTTAGATTATCCCCAAACTCTGATCATGACACAGTTTGTTGCAGTAAATGACCTTAAGAATAAAAGAAGGTAAAAGAAAGGAGTTTTTAAAATGAAAAATTTTACAAATTAAAATCAGTAAAGGAAGTAATTTTTCAAATTGCTGAATGATAAGTTAGCCCACTGTATTTTTCAAAAGTGCCTCAGGTCTGTTTTTGAACAATCAAGGTTTAGTTTATGGTCATGGGTTAAGTAATGTTGCATTGTGTAGAGATTAATATCAGGCTCAGTATACGTGTACTAACCTCCCATTCTCATTTGTGATTGATTGTCACTGTCAAGAATATCTCGAAAAAAGGAAAATTCAGTAATTGATTTAACTTTAAATCCACTGCCAGAAAAAGTTACCAGGATAATAAAATTTCTCCTGCAAATGTTATTCTTCTTTTCTGTCCTCAGTTAAACAAACTTTGTGGTCCTAGAGAAATCATGTGGTCTTATTCAGTGGAAAAAGGTTTGGGTGTTTTGTTTGAAAGAGAGGACGTTGTGTTTATTTCCCTAGATCAATGCAGAGATGCAATATCACAAAGTAAGCAAACTCTTGTTATGTTCTGGCATCTTTGGCCAGTTTTGCCTCCAGCACACAGTTATTAGTAGATGATGAAGTAACTCTGTTAGTAAACAAATGAGCAGAAAGGATGTTAACAGTAAGATGAGCCAAGGAGGCCAGCAAGAGGATAGAAAAGACACTTTTGTCCCTCCTCTACTTGGGCCAGTCAAAACTGAAATCCCACGGTTTACGTGGTGTAATATCAGATATGCTCAACGCATAGTGTGGTCATAGCTCAGTAAGACAGCAGATGTTATGACAGACAGCCTTCAGCTGAGGTTGTCAGAAATTTATGTGGCATCAAAGCATCCCTATCTCACCAGATGTCCTACTCCCTGAGCCAGATAGGCACCTAGAAGCTGGCTCCCTGGCTGGCTTTTTCTCTGAGGCCCCGAGCAAAAGACAAAGCTGATTAGCTTGAGATCCAAGCAGAATGCAGTACTAAGCGCTACTGATAAATTAAACTCATTTACATTCTGCTCATAAAGATTCTTCCTTGAAAAGAAAAAGTTTCAGATGTGTTGTCTGCTCCAGACACGTTGCATATTCTCTCCCTTACCCTAGTTTAGGTGTTTTAGTTGAAGAAGAGTTGAAGTAGCTGGAAAAAGCGAGATCTAGACTTTGAATTACAGTGCATAATTTTGCTTTCTCAAGCAATAAAGGCTGGCCACACCAAATTTGGAGTGGAAACAACAGGGAGTTACAACCCCTTGCAAAACTTACTCAGCAACAGCCCACTTACGAGGCTGGCAGAAGCTAACACAGTGTCAGTCAGCAGAGGATGACTGCTATAGAGCAGAATGCATGTGCCTGTCATTTGTAGCAGGATATGTGTCTTATGGGGCATTGTCATGTACTATATTTTTCAGTCCTTCTTCCCCATCAGTTTTTGCTTGAAAAAGCAGAAGACTACTGACTTAATCTTTTCCATTAGATGGGTGTTGTTTCTTTTCCCTTCCTGTGTTTCTCAAGGTTATTTAAAATAGATTCTGGTGATTGTAACGAACATGAGATGTCATATTGAAAGCCCTGACAATTAAGTCCTCCATTAGTTTCATTTATGAAATGATGACACCGGAGTGTTGTACACTGGCTGCAGCCAGCCGACCTTCTGAACAAGTCAAAGGCGAGTTCTGTGCGCATGAAAGTACTTTGGGGGTTTTTGTTTATTTCCTTTTGAACTGTCTTCTAAAGCTGCTAATGATGGCACTGGTTGCATTACCCTGATACCACAAGCATGTCTTGGTAGGGTATATGTTGTGTCATTAATACATAAAAAATTCTATAGGCCCATAGGTACTTATACACAGATATGTACTGTTGTATTCATACAGTTCCTGGTGATGGGGTGATTCCTCCGGTCAGCACAGTGGTAAGATAATTGCTTATAAATTGATTTTCAGTTCCAGTAAGTGACAGTCTATCTCTTTAAGTATGGTAAGTAAACAGCTTTGGAAGACTTCTATCCACTTCTTTTAAAAAATCACCTCTTAGGTTTTTCAGCTTAGGAATTAAAAATCTCGACTGTTTTAGTGTCAGTTTTAAAAGGGCTAGGAAAGCTGCAAAAAGTGTGTGCAGTAAATCTGTGCCATGGCAGAAACAATCAGAAGAGTAAAGAGTAGTGATTAAACATTTAATCAGAAGCATTATACTTTGTTGTGTTCTCACTGTAGCTGCAGGAAAAGATGCTGTAACAGATCTTTAAATAGAAAACCTGAGGCTAAATTCTACTTCATCCATCAAAAGCAGCTGCTAGGAGATGACCTAATTTTAGTGGCTTATCAATTCCTTAGTGCTTGTTGGTTGATGTAACTTTGATCCTCTGATGCTAGATGACTTTTGTGCTGAATATAGCTGGAATTTAATGTGAATCTTTTGGATGGCTGCCCAGACAAGCTACATAATCCAAACAAAGAGAGCGAGCAGTACATGATTCAAGCTACTCACGTGTACAATAATACAAATATATGTATCCTGATTCCTTTGGGCAATCAGCTCCATGTCACCAAGCACATATTTCAAATACAATGTCCTTGTGCGTTTTTTTGGTCTGTTTTTTCTGGTGTGGTATTTTTTTTTAATTTAATTTAATTTTTTTTTTTTTTGTTTTTTTTTGTGGGGGTTTTTTTTTTTTTTTTTTTTTTTTTTCTTTTTCCTTTTTTTTTTTTTTTTTTTTCTGAAACAATGATCTGCTTTTCATTGGGAAAGTAACACAAGATGCAGTGAGACTCAGCTGCTGCCAAGAAATAATGATAGAGTCAATAATTGCAGGACGTTTTTAATGAATGTTTTCCAAGCAAATCATTGCCATTTCAAAGGGCTGTTATATCTATTTATGTAGAGATTAGCCTACACGTTATCAAGGAGATGGAATGGTTGTATGGTTTTTTTTTATCATTAGTTTTTGTAGCATTTTTAAGGGATTTTTTTTTAATAGAAGAAAATGTCTTTGTCTCTCTTTCTAGCTCACTCTTTATCTGGACTTGCTTTCCTTTTCCTTTCCCTTCTTCTCTTTTTGGCTCTTCACTAAAACCATCTGTGACACACATGCAAGTTGATGGGTGTGTGAGCAATGCTTCACACATATTTAGTTGCCCTACTTGGCATTATTTGCTAGTCATTAAAGATTATGCAGGAGTTTTTCATGTCCCATTTTTTTTATTCTCTTAGAAAATTAAGGTAGGAATAAGAGTGTTCAGGCTATTGCAGAGATTTTTTTTTTTTTTTAATTTATTTCTTGGAGAGATTGTGTCTAGCGTTTAGACTGGGAAGGATTTAAACTGGAGGATTAGACTAGAAGGATTTCTGGGTTTTCTTCCTGGCACTGACAATCATGCATTGTATGAGCCTGAGCCAGTCACTTAGGGCCTGTTTTTCACACTCCAGTTGAAATAAATGGAAACTGCATGTGCTCAGCACCTCTGCAAACCAGGTCATTTATCTCTCCTCCTTTTATTTATGCACTGATAAATATAACAATCTTTGCCTTTGCATATGCAAACTGAATGGGAGGATATAAATATGGGCAGTTGAACATGCAAATCCTTCATTCTGATGCACAACCATTTCGTACAACCAGGGATTTCTGCATTTGCGGGCCTTGGGTTCTTTTTGAAAAAATGAACCATAAATAACAAAATCTATACAGACTTGTCAGGGAGGCACAGCTGAAATCAATATATTTGTGTAGATTCTTTTCTACAGTTTCACTTCTGTTAAAAATACTATTAGCTATAATAATCATTTTAGCCTACTTTATTACTGGATTAAACCATGTTGTCAGCGTGCAAATGCCTTGGGCATTGCATGCTAATTGTAGGTTATTACACAAGACTCAGTGTTAACTGTTTGACACACTTTTAGATTCTTGGGTGGCCTTAATCATCCCTTCATGGTACCTGAATTTCCTCGGTGACAGTAAGGGTGTCCAAAGGGGCTAGCCAGCAACTCAAAATTTCCCCCGTGAAATGCCTGTAGCGCCTCAATATGCCTTCTGGGCATACAGAAAGTGCTGGATCCGGTACAAAAAGCAGAACAAATCTTGTGATACGCGGTCAGACTGACATCCATCTTCAACTCTGCCTGCCTCTGCTCAGGAAAAAAAAAAAAGGAAAAAAGTAATAAGGACGAATTTCTTCAGTGGAAATGGGAGTGATGTTTTAAATGCTACTCTTCCTGATATAAAAATGTCAGTGGCTCCTGGATTCTCTGTCCCACTTGTGCAGGAACTCGATGGACGTCAGAGGTCCTGAGGTCTTTCTTGCAGTCACAAGATACTGTCCACCAGCTTCAGTTGCTGTTCTGATGCTTTAAAATGATTCAGTTTTGGTGAACATAACATTTAGGAAAAAAAAAAAAAATTATATTCCTTAGCTCTGTTGTGGGGGAAAAAAAAAAATTAAATCTTTATGTTTTGCCCAAGGTCTCACAAAAAGACCAGAGCATAGTAAGGACATCCCACCTGGGGCTTCAAATCTGCATTCTCCTTGTTGGGACAACCCTCCTTTCTGTGCCCACTTTTTTTCCACCTTCCTAGGACCTCACCATGTCCCCTTTCTCATGGGACTTAGAAGCTGACAACTGAAATGCAGAAGGATGTCCCTGCATGCTAGAGGTGGCCTTTATCCCCAAGCCACTGTGCTTTCACATCTCCAGTGCATGCACCAGTCACTGGGCTGGGGAAGTGCTTGCCTTTTCCTTGCACGAGATACACACCTCAAGTGGTGGCACAGGAGGATACACAGTGTGTATGCAACCTCAGCTGCATTTCAGGCTACAGGAATTGCCCTGGCCAGAAGATCAGCCACTCTTGTGGCAGGAGAAAGAGCTGAATTCACAGCTTTTGTGTAATTGCCCCAGCCTTCCCATTGTGCCAGTCAGCTTCCCAAACTGAACCTGATAATTACAGTGTTGTGTGTAACCATGACCGTACTGGGAGACTTCAGTGAAGCTGGACCAGCTTAAACATATATGACCCAATTTTGTTCTTACTGGACTGCACATATTATTAACTTCAATGGAAATAATTTTAGATGCTCTAAAAGTGTCAGAGAACAAATGGCTGCTGCCTCTAGAAAGGAGCAATGTATTTTGAGAATGGGGCTAGCAGCCAGGCATTCCGGACTCCTCATGCTGGCCTTGGGCAGATTCTGTATTCTTGGTGCCTTGTTGTCCCCATGCAGCACAGACAGAATTGTTTTGCCTTCCTTCATGGTGGTGTGTGTGAAGATTAAATAAATCACCTGAAAATTATGAGCATTAAAGTTACCCTCATTGCATACAAATATCAGGAGCCTCTTCCTTCTAATCACTGCCCTGACTTCTGATGTTTCAGTTAAAAAATTCATACTGGTAGGATGTTTTCTGCTGCACTTATGGTTCTGTACTTCATTGAGGGTTTTCTGATCCTTATTACTAATTAAGAAAGCTCCTACATTATGTGATATTCTAAAGACTAATTTCATACTTCATGGTAGGGAGTCGATATTGCAAAATGCCAGGCTTCACAACTGTCAGGACTGTATAAGTAGTTAGGGCTAAGAGCAAAAGTGCCCTGCTTGCAAGATGAACTGCTAAGCAGCATCACCAACTGGCCCAGTTGCCTGGTTTACAGAGGAAGCCAGCTGAGGCAAGGATGGGCTGGGAACCCAGATGCATCTCATTGACCTGGATGTGGCAGCTGTACCCTACTACCTGTGCTTAACCCACATTCTGGATATCTCTGGATGTGGTTTAACCTAATTGCTGAATATCCCTGTGCATTTTTCAACCCTCTGTCCGTGTTTGTGAATACAATGTAAATGAGGCTACAGTACTGTATATTACCTGTGTGAAAGCAGGCTTTTAGATCCAGCAGTGTCATAACGTAGTTACAAGATCAGATGCAACCAAAAATGTGAAATGACCCTGAAATGTTTTTTGGAGGCCAGCTTGTTCTTCCAGCATGCTTGAACTTTTACATTTCAGCAGTGTGAAAGCCAGTTTAGACATGAATTACTTATTATGGAGACATCATCACTGAGTGTTACTAAATGATCACAAATGAGCAGTTAGCAGTTTGAAAGCACTCAAATTCCAAAATGTTTATTTAATGGAGCCAGTATCCTAACTAATGTCCTCTACAGGTCAAGTGAAAAAATGTGGATACAAAATCAGATATAATAAAAGTACATACCAAATGCTACCCTGCTTTCTGATTTTTATGCTTATTTTCACTTTATCCTTGAAGCGCTATGTATAAAAGCTCATCTTTATAAACACTTACGCTTTGCACCACTGTAGTTGCTGTGGTGTGCTAAAACTGAAAACTGAGTTTTCCTTGTCCAAAATACTACCGTTTGTTCCTGCAATCAGACATCTCTGCATGGAGCAACAGCCTAAAATACCAGTTTACTTTTTAACAAGGGAACAGAAACTATTGGGCATTTTTTAGCTCCTTATGAGGAAAAGACCTCATATATTCAGGAACAATCTGGATGCAATCCTGTACAATGTGCTCTAGGATGGTCCTGCTTGAGCAGACAGGTTGGACCAGATAACTCACTGTGTTCCCTTCCAACCTGACCCATTCTGTGATTCTGTGCTGTGTGGTTAAAGCACCAAATATTGATATCAAGTATGCAGTTCCTTTGCTAATAGTCCATAAAGATCCACCTCTCTTACTAGACTTCTGGAAAAAATAATTTGAGTAAAAAAAAAGTGTTCATTAGTCAAAAATGGGACTAGTCAAAAAGCACCTGACCTTGACATTCTGCAACATGTAAACCCCATGGGACTGGATATACAGTGTCAGTGGTGATCTTACTTCATTGAAACTTTAGAAGCAAACTAGTCCATGTCTTTTGCTATAAATGATGTAACAGTCACCATCAGCACTGGTTTTGGGCAAAAGCCTAGAAGCCCGTGGTTCTTCCTTGGGAAGAGGGTAAGTTCAGGGAGGGGAAACTGATCTGCAAGTGCCAACAGCTCTCTGGAGGCACCTGACCAAGGCTGCAAGACGTCTGGACAAGCCTGTCGAAGTTTTGCCTCAGTTCGTTATTGGAAATAGCTCCGTATGGCTTTTACATCATCACACATGATGGTGAGCCCAGGTCTTCCACATCCTTGGCAAGCTTCCTTACCCTTTTCTGGTGTTTTAATGCACAAAAGTACCAGCAAGTCTGCTATAGCCAGCGTGACTCAGACAGCTATGAATTTCTCTGCTGCTCTGTTGATCTGCTGTGTAAAAATAAAAAATAAAATAAAAATTAACTGCGTTTCAATTATGAGGGTTGTAACAGAGTTAGCTACTAGGTCTAGATTTTCAAAAGGAATTTCTGTAGTTTATTTTAGTGTGAATTTTTTTTTTCTTTCTTTCTTGCTGCTTGAGAAAATTCACAAAACAGACTTATGTTATTTAAGAATGCTCAGTGTCTTTTTTGGAAGGAAGACCCAGACTGTGCTACATTACCATCAATGGAAATGAGAGTTAGGATCCTAATTCGTTTGCAGCAGGGGAGATTAGAGCATATTGTGAATATGATTTCAGTATATATACTGAGTTTCCCAAGGGTATCTCATCAACAACAACTTCAAAAGTTACTTTTATGCCACTTCCACTCAGCTGACAAGAACACTTGACATTTTGAGAAGGTTTAGAATAGAAAACATTAGCAGTTCGTGTTGATCATGTAACTCATTGGCAAAAACACTACTGTTTAAATATCATGTTCAGTCATCACTGGATTGCAATCTAATGAGTGTAAAAGATGAGTACTTCTCAAAAGTGACTTGTTTTGTAACTTTTGCAGTTACAAACTTGCAAAATGAAGGACCTGGACATTTACTTCCCCTCAAGTACCATTTCCAGGGACAGTGTCCTTTTGTGCCTTGGGAAAAGCATCTAATGAGCTGGAAATAAGTAGTCAAGGTTCTGTACTTTCTGCTCGGTGAAATCTCAGTAGGAAATCTTCATTATTATGAACAGAATGAGTAATCTTGCTTATGGCATAGTGACCACGTATGTTCTGGCTTGTCTTTGAACACCTCCAGCTTTATGGATTTATTTAGCAATTATCAATGAGTAGCGCTCCAGGTAAGTCCTCCAGTGAAAGGAAATGTGATGTCCTCTCTCTTCCAGCTGACATAATCGCTGCTTGACTTTTCCTCTAATTGAACCAACTAGTGTTTAGAATTCACTTTGGCATGGACCAGGGAGTGGGATTTCTGATGTCTTTAACTTGCTTGTTTATTTAACTTCCCAGTACATAATCAGTTGTATAAAAATGACCTTCCCCTAAATATATCTCAGTGGCTACGTTATATTATACTAATGACTGCAACACGCAGAAAGCCAAAACAAGCACTTTGCCAGTATCAACAGAAATTATGAAAACACAGTTTGCAGCAATGGATGAATTATTGCTGCCAGCTTGCAGTTCCCAAGTTAACTCCTGATGAAGTTATAAATTGCAACAATGAGTGCTGTTTTTATCTTGAGTCACACTGTGGGCCAATTTCTGCTGTCACAAGTGGAGGCTAAAACCATTACAATTGGATGGTTCTGTTCCTGTCCAACTGAACTCAGTTATCCTTCCAAAAATCAAATAATGATGGTGTGAGATGGACAAAGGCATCCATGGCAATTTCTGTAGTATGTTTTCAACCAGTTCAGGTACAGAGGTGGAATATAACTCAGTGACTCAGTCTGGAAGTTAATGTGCAGTTCAGAGCTTTGTTCACTAACAGGGAGGTAAAGGAAATCTAATTTCAAGCTCCATTGGAAATTGAAGGGAAACAAACAATATCTGAGAGACAGCAAGGAAAACCAGGATAAGGAAAGGATAGGATAAAAATTAATGAGAGATATAAGGGGTGGGGGAGAATGGAATTGTTTATCTGAATCCTCCCTAAATGTCTTCGGAGACTTCATTCCAGACCATCCTAGTTTTGGCTTTTTAAAAACAAATCCTCTCTCTAATTTTAAATAGGGGTATGCTAGAATTAGAAGCACTTATCCAAACCATCCAGGCTTTAACTTTCAGGGCTCAGAAAAAATGGGACCTGGAACTGAAACAGCTTTGGTTTGGCTTTTAAACCAAAACCACCTTTTTTTTTTTTTTTTTT
>VXAY01006712.1:312842-327610 GCA_013399855.1 Oxyruncus cristatus
AATCTTTTGTTTGTCTTTTTAAACAAAACCACCTTTTTTTTTTTTTTTTTTTTTTCCCTTCCCTGTAGTTAGACTAAAGCCTCAATCAGAGAACTATCAGTGAATGTATAAAAACAGCACACAGTATGAGAACAAAACACTAAACACTAAGAGAGCAACTGCAGTTCAGCTACTTTGCTCTATGCAGTGCTGACTTAGGGAATACTGGAAAGATGGTAGGAATGTTTCCACCCAGAATTAGTTATGGAAGGAAGTAGGATCACTCTGGGAGCATGGAGCTGTATTAATCTAGTGGGAAGGCTGTCTCCACAGTTTCACTGATGTTACATCCCAAATCTGTCTGTGATACACAGCTTGCATCTTGGCTGAGAATAGCTGAAAGTCTGAAACATTTTCAAGTATAGTATGTGTACCCCATTTCACTTCATCACTTTGAATCATAACTGTGGTAATCTCCTTCACTGTGAGTAGTGTTTATAGAAAGCTTGTTCTCCAGGTTAAAAAACAAGAATTGCTTCCATTGTTTGGTTTCTTCCAAGTTCCACCATTAATTGTAAATATATCTTCTTAAAATCTTTTTTACAAAATCTTTTGTTTGGAAACTTCACTGTTTAGAGGCCTGGGTAGCATCAAGTTTGCCAAAGGCTATGTTGTCTAAGGGGAAGAGGATCCAGGATGAAATGCTTTTCTTCTTTTTCCCCTTGTGCAATAATGCCTTATTACTGTTATTACTTGCAAAAGGGATGATTTTTCTATTATTAGCATATCTCCTGTACTGCACTTTCAACATTTAATAGCAGTTTGGATTAACTCCCTCTCAATCTCTAAAATCTTTGGGATTTTTTTAACAGTAATTTACCAGGACTTTTTTTTCAAGTTTCTGGAGCAAAGAAAGCTTAGCTATTCTAATCATAATGAAAACATTATTAGAATAATGCATAATGAGAATATTTGCTATGAAGATATGTCCGCTAACAAACAAATTATGTGGAAAAAATTTGGAATATCTTAGAAAAATTCCAGGCAATCTTAGTGCATTTGTCATGAGATAACTCTCCATTTTATGAACATTCCTCTAGTCCTTTCCAGTTCTTTTTGTCTTCTTGTCTGTAATGCTTTGTTAGAGAATAGTTGCAAACTATTTTGTCTTTTCCAGGAAGAATATGAAAGGGTTGTTGCCTCTATCCCTGGAGTGTCTTGGTCAAAATTTTTACTGGAGAGAATAGAAGTCATATATACTTCAAATACTGTCCTGCACAAGGTCATTTGGATGCTCTAGGACATGTCATGAAATAAAATTGTAGCATCAAATTGTAAAACCTATCTAACAACAACTTCCTCACCATGGAAAACATCTGTACAGAACGATGATGTGCACAGAACAGTGATTCAATGTTAGTGTAATTTCCTGTATGAGAGAGCCAAATTTTAGGACACCGCATAGGAGGCAAACATCTGCTGACTCACCCTCATCTTGCTTCATATTTGTATATTACAGTATCTCTGGTCAGTATCAGCCTTGGGTTGCTGCTGACACATCTGTCCTGCGTTAATTACCCTCTGTGGAAGGGGCTTACACACAGCATAAGTGACATGCGAAAACAGGTGAAATGTCCACCTGCTCTCTTACAGCCTTTTTCCTATGCAGGAAAGTCTGGTTTGGGGTTGTTTGTTTGTTTGTTTGTTTTGGTTTTGTTTTGGTTTTGGGATTTTTTGTTTGTTTTTGTTTGTTTGTTTGGGTTTGTTGGTTTTTTTGGTTGTTGTTTGTATTTTGTTTTGGTTTTGTTTTTTGTGTTTTTTTTATGTTGTTGTTTGTTTGTTTTTGTCCTATTTTGTGGGGTTTTTTTGTTGTTGTTGTTTTTGTTTTGGTTTGGTTTTGGTTTTTTGGGTTTTTTTTGTGTGTGTGTTTTTTTTGTTTTGTTTTGTTTTTCTTAATAGTTTCAATTAACATCACAGATAGACTCATGGGTGGGTATATATCCAATACACATATTGCTCTAAGAACAGGTGGGAATAGCTGTAGGGACTCATTAGTTTTATTGTTCCACTGTTGTTGCCAGAAAATTACATGCTGCTTTTCCCTGGCCTATTTTGAACTGAAAGAGCTGCCAGAAGCTTACCCTCTGTTTTCACATAAGTAGTGTATGGTCTGAGAGGTGGGGGTTTTGGGGCAGCACATCCATTCACTCACATTTCTGAGGGTGAACTGGAGCTATTTGATTTAGCCTGGAGAGGGGGGGCTGTTGAGACTCACTGGGGAAAGAGTGCAGCAGGGGTGGTAGAAGACAGGAAAGTGTAGGATTACCTGATGGCTTACTTTCTCCAGAAACCAGGGTCACTCGCTAGAACTGGGAAACAGTTACTCCAATCTATGAGAGAACTGACATCATAGAGAAGAGTTGTGAGGAAGGGACCTCAGACATTTCTGCTGTTTCTGCCCATCCTCTTTTTTCTGCTCTAAGTGTTGGAGCAGGCTGTCTTTCTGGCTTACACTGGAATTTCCTCTCATGTGAAGCATCCAAATCTATGATGGTGTCAGGGAACAGAAGGTCTTGTGGAAGGTCAGTGTCACTTTAGGTGAAAAGAGCGGGGTTGTTGGGTCTGGGGACAGGTGCTTCTATGTTGCTGATGGGTCTCGGTGACTCAAAAAACTTCAGGTGTGACCATTCCCAGGGAGTGGAGCAGATCAGCTTTCTGGGGGAGCATGAGCCATCCTCTACAGTCCTATTTTGCTGTCAGAGGGGTTGGGAGTACTGCCTTAGAACGACATTCATTGACCTGTTTTTTCTCCTAGAAAGGAGAACACCCCACCCAGGAAGGATACCAGAGTTTTTGGAAGGACCCCGTAGTAATTCCTGGACCAAGGCTGTGCACACCACTGCAACATAGGAAAGGCATTAAGCTCTTAAAGAGCATTTAGAGGAGGGCAAAGAAGATGGTGAAGGGCCTTGATTTGAAGCTGTATGAGGAGCGGCTGAGGGCACTTGGTGTGTTCAGCTGGAGAAGAGGAGACTGAGGGGAGACCTCACTGCAGAGGAAGATCCAACTTCCTTGTGAGGGGAAGAGGAGGGGCAGGCCCTGATCTCTGCTCTGGGGTGACCAGTGACAGGACCCGAGGGAATGGCCTGAAGTTGTGTCAGGGCAGGTTTAGGTTGGATATTAGAGAAAGGTTCTTCCCCCAGAGGGTGGTTGGGCACTGAACAGGCTCCCCAGGGCAGTGGGCACAGCACCAAGGATGACAGAGCTCAAGAAGCATTTGGATGATACCCTCAGGTCCACGGTGTGACTTTTGGGGATGGTCCTGTGCAGGGATAAGAGTTTGGACCCAAGGATCCTTGTGGGTCTCTTCCAGTTCAGCATATTCTGTGATTCTGAGAGAGGAAATGTAAGATGCTATTGGGTCTCGGCCTGAGAGTCAAGAATATGTAGTAACACTAAATCTAGTTTGTCTCTGTGTGTAATGTTCTTTGTTGTGCTAGATAATTTAGAGAATTACAAACTGCACTTATGAATAAACAAATCAAGAGCATTGCTTCAGGCACAGGGAGAGTACAGTAGGCACATGTGATGTTATATAGTAAATAATGGGATGTTGTCTTCATGATATTGTGGCCACATGCTTTGCATGGAGGACTTAAACATTTACTAGAAGTAAAATCCATTAGGAAAGGCAATTGTTGGCTTTATCCAAGCCAGAGAATTGAAAATAGGCTGTTTCCTTCTCCAGGCATTCCTTTTGAGATGACAGAAACTCCCCCCACCACAGCTTTAGCACAGGAACACGTTGACTTAATGCTTTCTTTTCAGTAACAATTTTGTGTTTTGGAATTTGTTGATGTACTTCTGCTGCCATCTTAATGCAGACCCCAAATTGATCTTGAATTTTAGGGAATGGAAAATCCTGATAAACATCCGGGCTGCTGTGAATGCAGAGGACGAAGCCTTTGTAGTAAAATGTCTCTGACATACGCCCATGAGAAGTGTTTGATGTGCTGTAAAAGACATCTGTCTGAAAAAAAAAAAAATTGTTTTTCCTCTTTGGCTTTGTTGAGCAGACTATGGAAGTAAATGACACAAAGTAACCCTTCTTTTCCTCTCCTACTGGCCCCCTTTTTGTTTGATCTTGCAGTGATGTGATAATGGTGAGTCTGTAACTTGAAAGTAATTTCTGTAAAGACTTATAGCATGAACAGAGGGGGTTTTATTTTCTGCTGCTAAAGGAAGATCAAAGTATGATCTAGAGATTAGACCTGTTTAGAGAGAGAAAACTGAGCAGCCTATTTCTTCCTCTGTCACTGAATTGCTGCATCAAACTGCTCAAGTCACTTAGCTTTTCTGTGCCCTGGACCTTTGCTGTGCACTGTAGCATTCAGCTCTTGTGCTAATAACAAATGTTTTGCATGGCTTAATCATAAATGATTGCCTATATGCTAATTAGCCTCAGTCAGTGCAAAGTTTATGACACTTGTTTTCAACCTTTACACCAATTCAGGGGACATGAGGGCTGTTTTTTTATTTAGTTTTGGTCACAGCTTGTGGGGGTGGGGAGGAAGAAAGCACTGAGATCTGCAGAGGAGTTGAATGCAATGGCACAGATTGTAGGCTGATGGGAATTTCTGGGCTCAGGGCTGTGCTTTGCAAAGGATGCTGGCATCAGAGAAGCATTATTACAGTGTTTTATGTTGGCCTGGGTGAGTTTAAACAACCAGCTGAGCTATTAGCAGCAATGTACACAGTGCAGGCCAACCTTCCAAATAAGTCCTGTGTCTCACACTGGCTGCACGTGACTTTCGGGCAGCGGGTTTTTGCTGTTTGCTACTCAAACTAGTTCGAATAACACTAGCCGAGGTATGCTGGCCTCCTCTCACAGCTGTAGTTTGGAGACGGTGCTTGCTCGTGAGCTCAAGCTGGCAAATGAAGAAGCCAGGTCTGTAGTCTGCCAGGGTGCTTGCATCTGCACCAGTGCACAATCCGCTGAAAAGCAATCGACTGGCCAAGCCCTCCAAATACCAGGGTAAAGCTGTGTCAACAGTTGTCTCCCTGACAACCCTGTGAGCACTCTTGCACGTGGAAGAAATTGGTCAACATCAGTCTAGAAGGAAAAAAAGTTGTGGAAATCCCTCTTCTCTAGACAAGGCTGCAGTTTTGCCACCTTTAAAGAGAGAAAGATGTCAGGAATCTCCCATTTTGTGGCAACACTGGAAATTTAATCTGTAAGTACATGCAAAGGACACGTGATTAAGTCAGAGGTATAGGAGCAATACAATGCTATTCTGTGTGTGAAAGCAGGCTCACATCAGCTCTGCATTTTGTATACATGCAGCCTAGGAGAAGAGACTCTCTGCTGCAAAATGTCTGCGTCTGTGTCCCTGGAGAATCAGGCTGGAGTTGAAGAAAAGTTTCAAATGTTGCATGCTTCTGTGAGGGAAAGAGCTAAGCTGCCTCCTCCCAAGGTATCAGTGGGGAAACCCAGGAACAAATACATTAACAGGAAATGTATGGTGCAATGCATTATATTATTTTTATTTTTATTCATCTGAGAAAGGAGCAAATTCCCTAAATTTCCTAGCATGACACAGCAAAGCAAATCCCATGAACCCTTCTAGCAGTTGCAACAGTGTCTTCTTGCCCTCTGCCCTTTGTCCTTCTAAGGAAAAATGTTGGGTGGCATACAACATTTAAAAAGTTAATGATAGGGTAGCTGCTAAAGCTGAGACTTGCAGCTTTGGGTTGCAGGAGCAGACAAACAGGAGGGCAGCCTGTTCATACCAAATGTCTGAGAGTACCTTATTCAGGGAAGCACTGGCAGACTATAAAGTACTCTGTTAATTATTGTTGACATTGCATAGAGAGCTTCGTGCTGTTCTTTCTCTGCCTGCTTTGACTTAATTTGTTTGAGAAAGTACTTTTTATGTGCTGCAGATTATGTAAATTCATATACTCTGCTGCACTGACAGATGTGTCTTTGTTTTAGAAGAAGCCATTATTTTTTTCAGGGCTGAGTGTGAATGGAACATTTCACATTGGTGGCTTCCAAAAATATTTATAAAGTGAAGCTGAGCAGCTCAAAATATTTTGCCCTCCTACACTGACATTCACAAGCCTTTATAGCAGTGTTATCAAAAGCATTTGCAGTGGAATGTGTATGAGTCGGCCACAAAGACTGGGTTAGTCAACAAATGACTGAAGGCACACATTTTAGTCAGCTCTCCCTCACACAGTGTGTAGCAGAACCCAGATAACACAACTGTAATCAACAGGGCTATTATTCCACATTGTGGGTAGAAGACTATCTTATACTGATCCCTTGCTCTTGTAACTCCCGCACACCGAGGAAACAGAATGAAGAAGTAGAAAGTGACTAAAATTTCCCTTTCTTCCTCTTACTGCTGGTAACGTACAGTTTGACTGTTCACTGACTGCCACAGGCAGTGCTTGTTCTGAGGCATGATAGCTGCTCATGACTCTGATAGTCTGGCTCTGAGCAGTGGCACTGTTTGCCTTGCACATTTCCATTCCACTTCCACTGACCAATGCCCAGGTGCCCTTCAACTCACCCTCCAACTCACTGATACTTCCTGAGTGTGCTGCTAAGAAATGAAGCATGCTGCATTCACTTGAGTAGAGAGAAATGCTCCCTAGGAACACATAAATGCATCAGACTTACTCATGGGTTTCACTATAAATTAGAATTACCGTTCTGCCAATTGATTGCAATGACTTCCATAGTCTTCACCACTGTATTGAAACCACGGCTCCCCACATATTTCTTCCCACAAGGAGTCATCCAAAAGAACTGCACCTTCAATCAGTGCCCTCCAGCTGCAAGCAGAAGAGTGTGTCTGACTAACTTCATTGGCATAGGAGCGATAATTGACAAGTGGTGGTTTGAGCAACAAAACCATATGTATTCCATGCCCATTCTCACCTTTGTGCATTTCCATCTTTAAATTTTTAAAATATGTAATAAGTAGCAGAAAGTCTGAGGAATTCTACTTATAAACCCACTGATTATTGTTAGCTCCGTTGGCTTTGGTCAGCCCATCCCTGTCCCGAGGAACAGGGAGCACTGGGGCTACATATTGCACTGAAACACTCTGATTCTCCTCAGTTAGCAAATGAATAGAAAAGACATTTTAAAAAGTGTGAAGTCTCCCTAGCTGGATTAGTATAGCAGGAGCCAAAAGCAGGAGGAAGGAGAGTCTGTCCTACACAGTCCTGCCTTCCTAAATATGAGAGACAAAGTTGAGCAGTTTTACTCAACAATGAACAGAAGCTCCAACTAATCCCCCTTCTTCATTATTTAGCAGATAAAATATCACTCTAGTATGCCCAGTGATTGCACCCTGGGTAGGAAGTCATTTCCCTTTAATGGGTGTAGAAGTTTCTTTCCTCATAATCCTTGCATTGTTTGGACACAATCCTTTTTTGTACATTTGCATTTTTCCATTGCTAGATGATCATTTTTTTAATTGCTGATGACTGTGTGACCCTTTTGTTGTCTATATGCAGTGTTAATTCTGTGGTATTTAAGCATGTCAAAATGAAACCTGTCTCAGCTGAAGATCATTTCCAGTAGAGATCAGTCATTGATTCCCTTTTTTTTCTGGTAAAAAGCCACTTATTTTGGGAGTTTTGGTGCATTTTGGAGACTTGTGCATTGCAGTTATTTCTCAAACTTTGAAATAGGAAATCACTTCACATTTTCAAGCATGTATTGCCATGTCATTTCTACTCTGTTGCCTATAGCAGGTGAAAAAGCAGTAATGGGTGACAAAAACGGCAATAAAAGAAAGAAACATGGAGAACAGTAACAGCAGACACATGTGGTGTGTACCATGAAGTATTAATTTCTGTTAATGAATTTGTAGCTTAATTAAAAAAACAAACAGGTACAAACCAACAAACTCCGTTTTCCCTGTTGGTCAGCACAAAGTAAGAGAACTTACAATTTTGATTAAAATATTATTGAAGAAGCTACTGCTCTGGTATTTTGTGAACTTGGCTTGAACAGAAATGAGATACAGAGTTTGCCTCTAACGTAACCATGGTGAGGGAAGCGGGAATTAATATGACAGATCATTTCAGACTATCTGAAGAACTGGGTTATAGGATGAGGGTTGACAGGGGTGTTCTTCTGGCACGAGGTGGCCTTCCAGATGAAGGGTGACGTGTATCTGTGCAGAAGGCATTTGGTTTTGATGGCCAAGCCATGACTGTGAAGTAGGCTTCCTCTCCTCTGGGACCTTATCTCAGATTTCACCAGCTCCTACTGCAAGTGAGGAGCACCTTTCTTTGACCTTGGCATTTCTGGCATTAATGTTTAGGAGCATGCAAAATCTCAAAACAAACACTCCTCTCCTCGGGGAACAGATAAGTGAAACAAACACGTGACAGATGATAGTGACGTTAATTAATGCATGACTGGTTCGCATGTATATTCTGCTCTCACTGAAGTTATAAGTGGCTGCAGAAGAAAAACAGGTCATGTAATGACACCAATGCCTGATGCGTTAGTGAGCAGGTACATAGGCATATGGCTTGACACAGACACAGTGTTTAAAGACGCTTGATTTCCCAAGAAAGCCTACAACTTGCATGCAGAAGTCTTGCTAGAGCTTCCAAGCTCTGTAAAAATTCAGTTTCAAAAATCACCTTCCGCCCAAAAAGTACAAGTGAGGTTTTGCAACCAGCTCGTGAAATGTTCATCTTTGCATTGCAACATGGTGGCTCTGCCTTGAGAAAGCCTTTTTTTGGAAAACATTACTTGGGATTGCGTGCTTGTGCTTGGTAGGTTTATAGCCCCTTATGTGAACCACCTTTTATTGAGAAGAGCCTTGCCACTGTCCCTCATCAGGTGGGGACAACACAACAGCTGCAGGTGTGTTGTGCTCGTGCAGGTATCCAACTGCATGGAGAGATAGGAGAAACAGGAACTGGACAAACTGGTTATAGAGGCTTAGTTAGGGGCTCCCTGGTGCTGGGGCTTGTTCAGGCAGGCTGTGAAACCTGCTGTGACAGAGTGGCTTCAACTGGAAAGGGCCTTGCACTCCCATTTTTTTAATCTTCTCTCACCCCTAATTTTTGTCCTAATCCCTTCTCCCATTTTCACAGCGTTTTGTTTGAAAGAACACACTGGCATTGGTGAGTGCTGCATTGGAGGGAGGCCCCAATTAAACTGGCTCCAGATGTGCTCGAACTGGCCTGGCCGTGTGCACTGAAGAGCAAAGCCTGCCTCTCCGGCTGCGAGCAGGCACCCATGTGCCAGGCGGTGCACGTGGCTGGCTGCCACAGTTACTAACCTAGTATTAACTGTATTAATTGCGGGCATAACAGTGTGTAGTGCCAAGCATGTCACAAGCTGATTATAAAAGCTGTGGTGTAGGCAGAGTTTCAAATTGTGCTTCACTTTTAATTTCCAGCGCCTTTCCCTGCCCCCTCCCCCTCCGAAATTCCTTGAATGTGTCTGTGTATTTACGAAAAATACGAGCGTGGTACCGAGCAGCGAGAGCTGTCAGGCTGTAAATACTGCGAGTGAACCTGCGGATGGCTGGGAGGGAGCTGTCTGCAGGCGCCTGGAGTCAGGGCGGGAGCGACTGAAGCCCCCGGTGAGGGAGAGCCCCTTCCCTCCCCCCTGCCCCCTCCCCGTCCCCGTCCCGTCCCGTCCCGTCCCGCTCCGCCGCTGGGCGCAGCTGACCTACTTTTTCTTGCATTTCTCCCCACACTGCCCAGACCCCTCCCACGCATGGGGCTCGAAGGCTTTTAACCCTTCGGAGAACAGCAGCAGCAGCAGCAGCAGCAGCATCCCCTCCCCCTCCTGCCGCTCCGGTTCCCGGGGCCGGAGCCGAGGGGCGAGCTGGCAGCCTGTCGGGCTGGCCCACGAACCACTGTCCCCGCAGCACCGCCCACCGGGAGCGTGCGGACAGGTACGAGCTGCACCGCTCTGAACCGCGATCCCTGCCTGCTCGGTGACTGCCCGCAGCTTCCCTGGGCTTGGTGCCGGCTCGGCCGCCGATGACTCTGCCCGCGGTTCTCACAGTAACGAACCTTTAGCAGAACAAATAACTATCCGCAACGAAACACGAAGTAACTACAATTCACAGAAATGGTGCTGTTGCCGTCTCTGTGCAACGCAGCCCCACCTTCCTGGAACGGGACAGGTCATCAAAGAGTTTTGGAAAGGCTCTGCCCTTTGTGGCTTACACTCTGGAACTTTGTCTGGGAATGGCTGTACGATTATGGTGACAAAATTCGTCTGGCGCAGCGTACACTGAGTGCTGGCTTAGTGTAAAGAGCACATGTAAGTGCTTTGTATTTGACCATGTGCTTAGAACGGTCAAATGGTGCTCAGTATGATATTCAGCTGACAAATTTTAACTCAATTTTGGTTTGTGATTTACCTCTCAGCACTTCTGTTGAGTCAGTGGGGTCTCTTGCTCTTGTTAGAAAAATGTTGGAGGAAAATCCCTTTAGCTGCACAAAAGTTTGGAAAGCGAGAAGATAATACTCTCACATTTTAAAATATAAAACTCTTCCTAAACAGACCAGAAGTAAAATGTTCTGAAATTAAAGATTTGGCTTCGGAGCACACCTTTTTCTTACAAAAATATTTGCTTGTTTTGAAAAGTTCCTGCTGGGTTTTAGCAAAGGTTATTGGACAACTGCAGAACTTGTCAGCAAAGCATTTTCTCAGTATATAAACATGACTGAGTATACAAACAAATTGCATTCAAGTACATGCAGATAAGGAAATGGGCAATATTCTTCCAAAAAAAAAAGTTAAAGCTTCCCTGGTGCAGCTAGTAAAACTTGGAACAGAAGCAAAACTGCTGGGAAAGGAGTTTCTCGGCAGCATGGATTTCATAGGTCCAGGACCAATGGGCAACCATGGAGTAATCAAACTATGTGGGCACTGTGACCCTGGAGTAGGGCCTGTGGGTCACTCTTTTGGCTGTTGTGTTGTTGAAGGATGGTGGGCAGAGGCAATGGGCCCTGTTTCTGTTCTAGAGGAAGTCCACTGAGAACTTCAGTGAGAGCATTCTGTGTTTTGAGAATGGACTGTTTTGTGTGCTTAGCTGTGCTCCATTGCTTTAAGACCTTTCCCACTGAGAATATCTTGGCTGCTAGTGGCTACTGACCTATTTGTAATGTGTGTTCTGCAGAAGTTTTGTTCCGAGTGTGTTAAGTGGAGAGTTGCAGGGATACCTGGGCATGATCTTCCCCCCTCTCACAAAGCAGGCACCTTCAGTCAAGCCTTGGGCTATCTAACGGTGTTGGATTATCCTTAGCTCATGTAATACTGTCCTGCTGTTAAGGGTAATAAATAAATCTCCTACTGACTGTCAGATCTTTCAGCAGCCTGGATAGGAATAACTACTAGGTGTCAGCGATAAGGCTGTGGTCCTTGGCAGGGCTTTGGGGTACTGTCCATGAGATACTGGAGTAATTCCTGGAAAAGTAGGATTTGAAAAAGGGGTTGTAGGTATTTGTTTACTGAAGTGGGTCAGGGTGCTGCTGCTTCCCATCTGTCTTTCTCAAAACACAGAATGAATATTGGGTTGCAGATAGCTGTCACCCAGAAGTATGAATTAGAGGGACTACTGGGTACAGCCAAGGGCAACTCTCTACCTCCTTTGCAGTTGTCTCTCAGCAACTATCCTGGTTAACAGATGGTTCAGTCAGAGTCTGCTTCTTTCTGTGTTTGTTTTCAAGCAGCTGTATACAAGTTACAGTGAACAGTAATGTGCAGGGAAAAAGAATTTGCACTTTACACTGGGAGTAAATTTTAGGTACCCATCCAAGCAGAAAAGTAAAGATTCTGCAGAGTAATTGGTAGGCAAAAACCTCTCAGCTCCAATTTAGTGATCAGCTTCCTATCACAAAGTGATCTTTAGTTTTCTTTTAAAAACACAAATTATTTTTACATCATTAATGATTAAGTCAAAAGTGAATAATGACTGCAGGAGTTGGTCTTAGTGAGAGAGTTCATAGGATAAACTTACTAAGGGGAATTTTTTGCATGTTTTTAGGTTAACCCAGAGAACCTGTAGTATGGGAAGTAAAAATGATGTTGAATGAGTGCCACCAAGTGTCTCCTGCAGTATATGAAAGCCCAGGTCTTAAGTGGAAGAAAAAACCATTACAACACAACATTCTGTAGTTTTGAGAGGATCATCTCAGAGGCAGCAAATTCTGTCAGAGTGAGAGGAGTTAAAATTATTATTCCATTGGAGTGCAAGAGCAATGTCTGGAGATCTGATAAAGGTCAAATGTTTGGGAGGGGGGGTGGGGAGAGAAATACTAACATAATACTGAGTATCCATCCAGTTTGTCTGCCTGTTCCATTCTGTGTATCTTCTGAGTGAATGCTCAACATTGTCGCTGCGCAATATTTGTGGCTGTGCTATGTTGTATCAGATGATGGTGTGATACAGCTGTTCTATCTTGAGCAGGGCTGGTAGGTATCACAGGACCTAACGTAAGTTCCAGATTTGGCAATTAACATCTCCATTTTGGCCTTCCTTCTGCTACTATTGACCCCGCTGCCAGCCGTATCAATAGATGCAGTGGGGGCAAGGCCGAGACTTGTGTGCATGAGGATCAGAATCAACAAACAAAACAAGGTAGGTGTTGTCAGATGTCCTACGTGATGGTTGCATCTCAGCTTCTCTGTAGATTATAAGGTTCTGACAGATCTCTAGATTTTCAGTTCATACACATGATTGTGACTAAAGAAGGAGGATTTATATCAGTCTTACAACTTTCGGAATTTCGGTTGATTCAGGCAATGTTCTGGTGAAACAGAAGAAAGGGAATAGACTAGGACAAGGGCTTAGCCAAAGAGACTGTTTATTGCAGGGTTCTGGTAATGTACTTATTTGGAGATGGCAGAAATATTTTAGGTCAAAAATATGCTGAACGCTGCATACAGAATTTGAACTTTTTTTAACTGGAATGTATTTGCATACAGATAAACTGATCAGTGCTGTGATGGCACTGCATGGCACCCATTAAATGTGGGGGAGTGCCAGAGAGCAAAAGAGAGCACCATACAGTTTGGGGACTCTGGGCAGTGAGTGAGCAGCAGCAGAGTTTCTCTGTTTAATAAGCAGCCCATTGTATCTATAAGGGCCTTTCCACAGAAGTTAATGAGTGAACAGCCTTCTGCTGGCACAAACTTTCTGTTGTAGCACTCTCTGTCCTGCTCTGTATTACTATTTCACTATAAATTAACTTGAAAGAGTCATGTTTATCACTATCTGAGCACACTGTAAAAAACCTCACCTTTGAAACCATGTGTAACTCTTCTTTGCATGATGAAGGGTGAAACTGTAAAGTACAGAGACAGAAATCAATGTAGCAGCCTTGAACTATTTGGAAGGACTTTCACTGTTTGCATGGGTGATGTATATTTTGTGGTAGCTACAGTGTCCAAAGGGGGCAATGCTCAAGTCATTTGGTCTCACTACATGTGAAATTCATGCTATTGATTTGGAATTTATCAGTATGCAGGGCTTTCCAAACACCACTGCGCGGTGTGCTAGATAACTAGACTGTCCTTTGTGTGTGGCTAGGTAAGACAAGGTGCTAGAAGTATATAAAAATGGTGAGAAGTACCTTTGTAGGCTCAGATAAATGTCTAAGCTATGCTTTAGTCAAAACTAACCTTCTATCCAGAACACTGAGTAATTAGCTATGCTTTTCCTCTTGTGTCCTTGCCAAGCGCAATAGACAGAGTTATCAGTATTCTTGCCAGTAATTCAACTATTATCTCAGTTTAAAAGTATTTCATTGTTTCTAGGACAGGTTTTAATATACAGGAGAAGATTCCTGTCAGGCTGTGCTATCTGGGCACGATCTCACCATTCATATAAAAGGAAAAATAAAAATTTCTCTGAAATGTCCAACATCACTACAGCCTTAGAAGCACTCCTGGGTAAGCTGAATAGGAGCAAGAGGCAAACTAAAAAGTGTTGCTAAGAAACAAATCCAGATGCTTCCAGATTTAGCGGGGGGGGGAGGGGGGGAGAGACACCACCCAAGAGGACCAGTAATTTCCAAAAGGAAACTATTAGATTGATATTCTTCTATTAGCCAACAATGCTAGTTTAGCAAATAAGGAAATAATAAGGAAATAAGGGCTTTGAGGGCCAGTAAAATTAATGAAGATAAATGAGAACCTCTCCAGAGGAAAAGCTTCGCAGAGGACCTGAACTTAAAGTAAAACTTCTTCTTCAGTACCGTCCCCAGAAAGTCACCTAAACAAGCCGCACAGTTGATCGGACATGTTGCATTGGCAAACATCGGGTGGAAAACCCACAGTAATGGTCTGCTTTGACGCAAGGAAAGTCCGTGTTGTCGCGGCCACTGATGCGTGATATGTGTGGCCATGCCCTGCAAGGCAGTCCCGCACTCCCAGTCACTCATTCGTAGCCAAAGATACTCTCAGTTTCCACGTTCAGCTATTCCATAGGTGTAAGGGTACGACCTTGCAGCTGTCGCTGGTCCCAGATACATTCCCCCTTAATGCGCACAGCTTCAGGTGATTGATTTTCTGGGTTACCTGTCAGTATTTCTTCGTGTTCCTACTCAGCTTAGCTGGCTGGTGAGGTTTGGTTTTCCTTTGTTTCTTAGTCTTTTAACAATGTGGGTTTTCTCACCACATATAGGAAGGACAACACGAATGTATCTTCATATCTGGCTACAAAATATCAGAAATTATACAAACCAGTTCATAAATCACTGATGCCCATGTAAACCCTATTATT
>VXAY01006712.1:327741-341696 GCA_013399855.1 Oxyruncus cristatus
TTTTTTAAGTCTGAAATCTCGCACTTATCACGCTTTGCTACGGAAAACATTACTTGTGAACAAGTAAATGAACCAAAGTGCAGATCGCTGGACACACTTTGTCAGAGTGGAAAGCCACAGAATACCTCTCAAAATGAAATGGTCAGTATGTTTTTGGTCCTGGAACCAACTGCAGTTACCTTAGATTTTATTTAATTAAGTGGCATAGGAATATATTAATTTCATGACTATTATCCCATGTTTTTCTTAATGGAATTATACCTTTAAATACCTTCTTAAAATATTTTTTTTTCCCCAATGCAAGTGGTATTTGTTTTTTATTACACAGAATTATGTTAAAATATAAAAATAATTTTCAATAATTTCTTGACACAGAATTTCCCTCCTCCAATAATGAGAATATTTCCATTTTTAGCTAGCAGCAACAACAAAAAATGTTTATTTTGTTGAGGACAGCTTTACTAACACCACTCTAATTGATGCTTATACAACTTCTTTTGAAGTATTTCAGCTAAAGGCTTTTGGATTGGACTCTGAAATACTGATTCATACGGAAGAAGATAGTTATTTTGTCTTTTTTTAGTCTAAGGTTTATTGTACCTTGCTTTGACTGTAGGGTGAAAAAAGTTGGCATTCTTCAAAGAGCAGTTTCCTTTTATTAAAACCTGCAGTCAGAGAAACACAGCTTTCATTGTGCTTTATACTGTCTGAGTCATGTTCTCAATGGATGATTGATCAACACTTTGTCAAGCCTGGGCTTGGTAAACTACAAAAGCAACATGATGAATGGAAGTTAAAACGTGTTTCAAAATATAGCTCCAACTTTATGTTCAAAATGAAGCAAAAACTCAAATCCAAGATTAAACTACCAAGTTAAACATGACAAAGTTTAATTTAAGATTATACTCTGTCTGCCATGTAGACATTAAAGAGAAAGTCTAAAGAAAACCCAAGACAAATGGATCCACAAATTGACAATGTTACGCTCAAAAATGTTACCTTTGGATCTCAACATCTTGAAAAATAAAAAGAGAAGTGACAGTATCTGACTATATTCCTGGGCTAAATGACTCTTCTCTTTCCACCTACCTCAGTCCAGATCTTCAGGGACAGTGTCCAGAAGGAAGAAGGAAGTCCTGTCTCCTTGAATATGTAGTTCTAGACTACTGTGATTTCCTCCTATATTCAATCTTCTCCTTTAATTATATTTTACTTTATTTTTTAAGAAATGGCACCTGGAGATATGATGATATTCTTCTTCCTTTAGAAGTCTTTCCCCTCTCACCCTCCAAGCTCATAAACTCATATCCCATATTCCTTCACAAGGTGAGTCCTTGCATTTGTATTCAGTCCTATGTGTGTTCTTGTAGTTTTGAACTATAGGCTCTCTGGGAACATTCCTTTCACAAAAAACTGGACAGTATGATCTTGACTAGGTTGCTAAACATGATATCACAGTAAATAATGAATAATGACCAACTTTTTTTTTACCTATATTAGTAAAGCTGAATTTTAGTGTGACTGTTACTTGAAGTAGGGATGACTATACAACAGGCAGCTGCCAGTAACTACCAGTGGCCTGGTAGTAAAACCTTGTGATCAATGTCCCCAGGAGTGGCAGTGTCAAAGGTACCCATGGCAGAAACTCAGTGGTTTTTTTTAAGTACTTCTTCTGGTTGATGAATACCAGTGTCCTAGCACCGAGACACGTGCTTCTAACAATCCATCATGTACAACTTCGATGCGCTTATTGTTACATTACATGATTAGTTATACGACTGGGTGTGGGTCCTCAGCCTGACAGGGTAGCCCAGCATGCCACTGGAACGGTGGAGAGCCCCAAGAGCCCTGTGAGAGTCCCTGCCCCATCCTCCTTGGGCTGCCTGTGTGTGTGGTTGGCCTTCTGTGCATACACCCGTGCTCAGCCTCACCACTGGCTGGACTGAGGAACACGGTGTTGCGTCAGCCTGACCTATCAGGCCACCAGCTCTACCAAACCTGAGGTTTCATAAATCCTTTGCACGTTACTAGGCTGCTGGTGACAGAGAAAAAGACAAGAAAATGCAATTCCAAGATATTTGAGGTGTCTTCCTAATGGCATGTCTGAAAACTTAAAAAGCAAATAGTGTCTATTTATGTGTTTTGTGAAAAATTTTAGGTGACGTGCATAAAGTTACTGGAAATATACTCTTGTATCTTGATTGATCATAACTTCTTTAATAAGTTGTGTTTTGAATGAATGGCTATTGTTACCTTCAGTGTGTGCTCACAGGAAACTTGTCAGAATTTGCATTGGCTAGCTTAACTTTCCTGTATCCCAACAAGTCACGTGCAGGAAAATCCTTTGATAAAGTTGAGATGTACAGTATTTTGTTTGGTGGATACTGTTGCCCCCTGGAGGCCATTTCTCAGTTATCACAATATTAGATTGGAACTTAAATTAAAACTTAGAAATGTTTGCTATTACAAACAAAATATTCCCTTTAGCAATTAAAAATGTTGTGACTTTAATTAAAAGGGTTTATGAGCTTATCAGAGAAATAACTGATTTCTTAGTACGCTAATTATTTTTCTACATTTGCTGTTTAGATTTGCAAATTGCTAGACAGTAAAATTTAATTGCTTTTTAAGGGAGATGAATATTTAATTTGAATACAGTACTTGGGAAAAATAAGGATTTTGTGAATATGTGTGTGTGTTTTAAACAGTGTGGATAATCAGCCTAGGGAGTGTTAGTATCTCCACTTGCACTGTAGATGTGTTTCTGTGCAGTGTTACTGCTGCTCATGGAAATGCAAAAAAAAAAAAAAAAGGCCAGCACAAAGTTGTGAGTAGAGGGAGTACCTGGACTTCAGTCAGACTTTGTATGTGCTGTATTGCCCCTGGTTGAAAAAAGCACTAAAGTCAAAGACAGCTCACAGAGATAAGAACTTCATGGGGCCATTGATAACAAGGATTCAGCTGATGGCCAAGAAGGCAGTGACTCAAACCTCACATCCAGCTCCTACTCCCTGCATGCTCTTCTGGTGAGGAGAGCCCTGCTGGGCTTTGTTCTGGAGGCACGCTGCAAGGGTCATTGCCTGCCCCAGAGTGTTTCACATGCCTTCTGGAGTGGAAATAGGATTTCTGCATTTGTTTAAGAAAAACACCCTCTTTTTCCTTCATTTCTGGGTCTGCTAGAGACTCTGGGCTCATTACGACAGCTTGGTGCATGGCTATGTGCAGCTCATATTCAGCCTGTATGGCACTGAATGTCAGCTGCTGGCCACTGGAGTAAAATCTGCACTACCAAACCAGTTGCATTGGTAATAGTTAATTGGGCTGCTCATGCAGGAAGATATTCTTATGAATACAAGGGTATTTCTAAATATTTAGTTCTTGCAGGCATTACAAATCACTATCACTAGTGGTATGAATTAAGTATTAATTTATACATGTCAAATTGTTTAGCTTTTGTAATTAGTCCCTCGCCTACACTTGTAATAGAGCTTTTTTCTTCATAGGTGCTGTACCACCCTGCCTTTTTTTCTCTGCTGGTGCTCTGATTTCTGCTGCCTCCTCAGCCCAACAGGGTGCTGGAGTTAGCTTTGCTGTTCTTCACTAAGCTTCCTGCCCCGGTGAGCACCAGCATTTCAGGAAACACCCGCACTGGCAAAGAAATAACCCTGTACTAGCACAGCGAGCATGAGGACTGTCCCTGAAGGAAACAGAACAAGGCAATGCTGGGTACTATATTGAGTAACCCCAGAGAAGCTGATGTTGCTGGTGGTTAATGAGCCACACACACACAGGATAGACTACGAGTTCTAGATGCCTTTTTGATTTTTGGCTGTTGCTTTCCATCCTCACAACAATCCCGTGATGCAGGAATGCTGGACAAGCGTATGGAGAGCATTTGTTTCTCCTTGAGAACTCTTGTCTGAGAGCTGTAAGCACTCCTACTTCTCCTGCTCTTAACTTTTCTTCCTCTCCTCGCCATGGGTTCAGTATTCCCTCCCTGAGTACAGTTCACTTTATGTGTCATAACAAACCTCTATGCAAAATGCAACCCTGTCTACTGCGCTGAGCTTCATTAGCACTTCACTTCAGCCAAGTTACAACCTTTAAAACTGCTGAAAATCAAAGGAAGGGTGTCTGCTAAAGAGTGCAACCACCAAGCTTTATTTGGTTATTTTCTATCTGTAACATCAGTACTACATGCAGTAGCTCCAAGTATTATAATACAGTAGGGTAACACCAGTGCAAATTATTAGTGGTTTTTCTGGGCTCACTTGTGAATAAAGGTTTCACACAATCTGAGGTGCTATGAATTTGTAGTTGGAGCTCTTGATATGCTTCCTAACTCATTAAAATAATTAAATTTTCCCCTGGTGGAAATGTTCCGTCCATGACACAGCTCGGCAGTGTTGATATACTGAAAAATATTTAAATTTTGAGAATGATCTGATGGTTTGAGTCTTACCACATGAGATTACATACAAATGCTTCCACCTTGTTTTTACATATCTCCTGCATACATTACAGTTTAAACACTTCAATGTAAATCAACATTAGCTGTCTATTACTGTTCTTTCCAAAATTCTAGCTTTAGAAATAAAGACATACACAGACAGAGAAGCGTTGAGGATGGCCATCACTGAGAAGGGAGGAGCCTTTAGTCTCCTGCCACTCTGCAGGTTCCCCCTGCTTCTCCTGCCAGCTCCCAGCCTGCCTCTACAACCCTAATCTTCCAGCCAGACTTCTTTGTTGCTTTCAGCTGATACATTTTTTTTTTTTTTTTGTTATTATGCCATTCCCAGCTCCCGGATGATCATTTGCATTGAGTAAATGAGGCTACCCCTCAACTACCTGCTGCACTGCTGCTGCAGAGGTGCTGGCACAGCCTGGGCAGATGGGGGTCCTGACTGAGCCCTCAGCCCAAGGGATCTGAGCAGCCATGTCCAGACAGAGCAGAGGATGTAACAAGGAGGGAAGGAGGGCACTGCAGAGACCGACACCCTGCCACTTCAGGGGCGGGTGGAATGTGCCTTTAGATCATCCTTTAGAGGACATCTGGCACAGGCTTGCCAAAATTGTTAGGACAGGTCTGGTTGGTGGACCTTATATTGGGGTGAAAAGGGGCTTTTAAAGTGTGTGTGATTAAGTTTCACCAAATTGAAAATAAATGGAACATCCACTTGCTGTCCTTTTGGAAAGGTACAATACAAATTTATGCATTATTTGCAGGCAGGAGCCTTAAAATGGTGAGCAAATGTTTAGGTTTCATCTGGGATGCAGTTAATTTTCTTAGTAGCTGGTACAGTGCTGTGGTTTGAATTCAGTATGAGATTAATGTTTATGAGACAGTGACGATTCTGTTGTTGCTAAGTAGTGCTTGCCCCGAGTCAAAGCTTTTTCAGTTTCCATGCTCTGCCAGTGAGCAGGTGCATAACAAACTGGGATGGAGCATAGCCAGGACAGCAGACTTGATCTGGTAGAACACCATGCCCAGTATATAAAGTGGGGGGAAGTTGGCTGGGAGATGCTCATCACTGCTGGGAGATGGGCTGGGCATTGGTGAGCAGGTGGTGAGCAACTGTATTGTTCATCACTTGTCTTTTTTTTTGATTTTATCTCTGTCTCTCTTTTTGTTGACCCCCTTTTCACTACACTAATATTATATTTATATTATTATATTTTATTTCAATTATTATACTGTTCTTATCTAAACCCGCAGCTTTTACCTTTTTTTTTTCTGATTCTCCTCACAAGACACTGTTGTTCGGGGGGCAGTGAGTGAATGGCTGCATGGTACCTAGTTACCTACTGGGGTTAAGCCATGATAGGAAAAAAAAAATCATTATTTTTGCTTTCAAAATGTCATTTTTAACCTTGGTATGCTTGAGACTTTGGCCATGACAACACTTCAAAAATGAAGCCTGCATGTGAAATGAGGCCTCTAAGGAAAGCAAAAGGGCTCAGGCTTAGGGCTGAAGCTGGAGGAGGGTGACCAAGGTCAAGGCAGATCAACAGCACCATCTGCGAGATGAGCCTGCTCAGCTTGCTCTCCAATGAATGTGAACAGGGAGCCTTTAGCATAATATTTAAAACACATAGAGTGCTTTCCCATGAAACTCTTTGAGCAACCCGAACAGCCATTTCAGGAAGGGTGTGGCATGGAGGAAAAATGAGGCATGTCTCCCCACAAGGCAAACGTGGTATCAGAGATAAGTAATCTGTGTGTGCTGACTTCTGCTATGTATTTATTCTGTTGGTTAAAAAGCAGGGGAAGGGGGAAAGGTAGGTCTTAGAGCTGTATTGCTGTGTAGAGGAGAGGAAGTTAAACTATCCACTTCTGTTTGAGATATGCCTCTTTTTCCTGTTAAAACCTCCAGTTTTAGGAGTGGGGCTTTAACAGTCACCACAGTGAAGGTTTAGGCTAACCTTAAGAGGCCTATGGGCGATGATGAGGAGAGACCGGCCCTGTGTGCCTGCTGGGTGGTATTTACAGTTACAGAAATGTGACTGAAGTGTGTCCAGAGAGGCGTTAATTGCTGTTGGTTACGAAGAAGAAGGAAGGAGAACTAAAACCAGCATGCAGCTTCTTGTGTTGGTGACAGAGGGGCAAGTATAGCCACAAACGGAAGGCTTGTGAGAGAAAAAGGTATTTGTAAATAGCAGCAAGGAAGAATTCTGAATTGGAGTAACCACATTCTTACCACAGGGCCTGGGGCCATCAAACCTACCAGTGTGGCTGGAGCTTGGCTTTGTCTGCCACGGCAAATGGGTGGATAGATGGAGGATGACAGAGAATGATTCTGCTGTGTGTGTGTGCAGGGAGCAGCTGGAAAACTGTCAGGACTTCCAGCACTTTTCTCCCTACTAAAAGAGAAGGGGAAAAAAACCCCTAAAAATCAAAAAGACTTACTGACACAAAAAGGTGTCATGCATTGCGATTGCACCAATAGCCCCATCCTTAAAACCCCTGAGACTCACTAGCTCAGTCTTTCTCTTACTGGGCCTAACTTACTCTGCTCAGTAACCCCCAAGCCTCTGCACAGATGTTCTGGTCTAAGTCAGTGTGACTGACTGGGGGAGAAAAACACACAAGACCTTTGGAAGGTCCCTTCACATAAATTGCTTCCAATGAGTTGTTTGCAGTTTGCGTTAGCAGACACACTCTACATGATATCATTAAAGTTTACAAGGCTGTGAGTGAGCAGCTGCATCTTACACAATATTTGTTCATCTTTGCATGTAAAACACTGTTGCTGCTAAGGCTGTCCCCTAGGCAAGTAACATTATTGTTTTATTCAGCCACAGGGAAAGCTGCCATTACTTCCTTGAGGAAAATGTACCTCTCTTTAGTATGAAGTATTAACAGTATTTCTTCAAAGCTGGTTTACTTTGGCCTTACAGGAAAGGTGTGTAGGGGGCACACATTGTATTGTAAGGTGTGTATTGCTCTCACAACAAATCAGAAAATGAGTTTATTTCAGAGTTATGGTTACAGCCTACAGTGCTAATGACTCATGGCATAGAAATCTTTTGGTTAATACCTGAGCTGAAGAAAGCTCCCTGCCTTCATTGTCATGTTAAGCAGAAACTTATGCAGCTACTAGATCAAAGGCTCCAGGACCTGCCCCTGCTTAGAGGCTGGAGATGCTTTAAGCTTGAGCAAACTTAATCTGGTGGTGATATGGTGTTGAAGTCAGTTTTGTTTACATGCAAGCTGACACAACACAAGGCAATTTGGTACCTGGGATCTGATTGGACTTACAGGGTTTTCCATATCTAGGAGCTAAGGCAGTCAGGGTCTTCTGCAAGAGAGTGCTATATTCCACAGGCACACCTGTCTGAATGTGAAGAACAGTGAGGATGAAAGTGGCATAATTTTTTTCCTACAATGCTAAGTGTGAATATGTTAACCATAATCCATATGCCTGGGTGGGATGACCAGATAAAATTGGCATAGCAGCTGTACCTGAAGCAACTGTGCAGCAGCCACACTTGGGCACCTACCAGGCTCTTAACCTCTTCCAGATTTCAAACCAAGGGTCAGAGCCTGGCAGTTCCTTCACATCTTGGAACATCTTCACAGCAGAAGCCTGTACTTCCCATTCTTGAAGAGATCCGACGTAAGGATTTCCAGACCAGAGGAGAGATCAAAAAAGGGTGATGATTCACTTTTGAGAGAGGCTGATGGGCAGGGAGAGATGGACAGATGCCATGCATCCAGCCCTGGGGCACTGTTAGCTGGCTTTTCCTATGCTGCCTTGCACATTTGTTATTTGCTTCTGACTTATACAAAGGAACAAGTGTGTTTTGTTAATTGACAAATGACAAGAAATTAGGTGGCTGCTCTTCTAAACTTTCTTCCTCATAAGCAAGGCTTCCCCTTCCCCCTGCTGCTCAGCAGAATAAACAATATTCCCTGGGACAAAATTTAGCTTTCCTCTAGCTCTTCATAACACTTAGCTCACGGCAATTGATGCCATTAGTCAGAGATCTCAAATTTAAGTGTCATAAGATACTAATTATAATAAAGCTCTTGATGTCTCTCGCTGGGTGCACCCGCTCAAGATGCTGCTGAAGTCCTGTTGGGCAGGAGTTACAGGGGCAGAACGAGAGAGGTGTTTTGTCATTCAGTAGAGGGGCTTAATTAGAAAACTTCTCACATTATTGGTGAACCTAATTAATTTCATTACTTTAGAAGAGAGTCCTGATTACACCTGGAAAAGATAAGTCCATTAGCAATTATGGGTAATTTGATAAAAGACCATTTAAGTTCATGGTTACACAGCAACAGCATGTTTTGCTGCCTTTTGAGTAAGAGTAATGACCAAGACCTGGGCAGGGAGAGCAGCACAGAATATCCATGGGGCAGAAATTGTCTTGTTCTGGTTTCCTAGGAGGAAGTCCTGAGGATTTCAGGGAGCAGAAGAGAAGGTTGCCATGGAAGAAGATTCACTAGTTGTTCCCCATTTGTTCCTAAACAAATTATGTTTGGAGATCACCTTCCCTATGATACAATTTGTCAAAGCTTGATACTTTCTTGCCCTGTGTTTAAACTCTACCGCACAGTATTAATGAGCTGCAATCCTTATTCTCTCTGGGGCTTTATAAATAAATAGATTTTGTCAGAAATGTTATGCTCATAGACTTACGTGAGCTCCAAGTTAATATGACTTTCAGCCACCCTTTTACACCTGCCCTTTGTGAATTTCAAAAGCCATTTTCCTGCCAGCTGCTGAGCTGTAATATATGGTGTTTCATTAGTAAAGCAGACAGATGCAAGCTGACATCTTAGTTGAATTGGTTATTGGATCTGGGAGTAACATAAAATCTTTAAGGATACATGAACAGGCATGTTGATAAAACCGCCAAGGAAAAGAGAAATATAAAGAAAGTCTTCATCTTTAGGACGGCGGAGGGCTGTGATACTAATCCCAAGGGTTAGGCTGGCTCAATGTAAAGAGAAACCCTCTTGAGCTGAACACATGCCTTTTATTTTGTAGTATCTCCTTCCTTATAAGGCATCTATTAATCCGTGCATGTTAACATAATAAATACACTGTTAACATCGGGCTTGCTACAGCTTGTTGCTAGGAGTGTCTGGGAGGCTGGCAGAGCTTCCCAGGGCTTTGCCAATGCTGGGAAGTCCCACTGAGGTTTTTGGGGCATTCCTGCCCTGAGCTGCCAAGCCCAGACTGGGTTCTGGCAGCACGGGGTGGGGGAGCTGAGCCTCCTGGGCATGCACTGCCCTGGCCACTGGGGCACAGCACGGTGCTGGCAGGAGGCCTGGGGTGCCCCACATAACTGTGAGGTTGTATGTGGGCCTCTCCTGCCCTGGACGGTCACACAGGGGCCCTGTAATGAAACAAAAGAAAGATGAAACCTCTGCTAGGGACCTCAGTTAACACAACAGGGAAGATTTATATATAAAGTATTTCCTTTTTTTTTTTTTTTTTTTCCCCCAAATTGACCTTGCATCTAGAGCTTTTGCTATTGTAAGAATGTCAGGCAGGGAATAAAAGAGAAATTAAGGCTGCACCGACAGTACCTTTCAGCACTGATGAGGAATCACACTCAGGGGTGGGACATGAGTAAGAGACTCGAGGACACGTTCTGCTCCAGCTATGCAGAGACAATATGCTGAAGAACAATAAAGTGGAGCTTAAGAAAGTCTCTCAGGGCTGTGGGATTTTGGATACATGCCCTTATTCTTTTGGAAAGTAATAGCATTAAGTCATGGAGAAGAGAAAGGAAGACACATACCCTTCTCAAAAATGGCCTATTAACTGTCTGGTTTTTTCCCTTTTAGTCCGGGGAAAATATTGTGCAATACAGGTTATGGATGTGTTGTATGAACAAAATCAAAAGATGAAAAGTCAGTTCTTGCAAAACTGAAACTCAGGATGGGTTGTGTAAGAGAACAGACCTGGCACTGCCCTTGATCTGACCATGAATGGAAAGTTGTACAAGCGCTTCCACGTTTCTATGGCCCAGGGGGTTGTAGCAGATTGTATCCTGCCCCGTCAAAATGTCCTGCCATCAGTAGAGTTGGGTGACGTGAGACAATTTCTGCCAGGAAGCTTTGGCAATCAGAACGCCCAGCTACTCTGAGCCTTGAAGCATCAGCCTGAGAGTTTGTGACACACAGAATTTTGATCCACAAAATTCAGTGTGTTCACGTGAACACAGACTGCGAGTCTTATCTCACAGTCTTATCTTTTTGCCATGGTTTAAATCTTGTGAGTAGAATCTCAGTAAAAGACAAATTCAAAGCCTTTGTGTAAGCATGGATACATATCTGCATTGGATATATAATGTAATTATTAAAGTCTGAAAAGGTTTCACCCACTTCGCCCTAACCCATTCCTGTGTAAAAACTTACACCACACTGAATATTTACTTGTTTTTACTGTCCCACGTAAGTTACAGGAATGGCATCTTAAATATGTTCTTTTCAATGCAAAGCATTTTAATTTCAGTTGCTAAAGATCTGGCTGTTCTGCACCTACTAACAAGTACTGAAGTGTTTATAATCATGCCAAGCTGAAGGCCTGCTTTCGCAACCACAAGATGTTCAGGAACACGTCCAAAAAAAGCTGAGATTAGCCTACATATGGAGGATCTCCTTTAGTGGAGAGTATTTCTATAAACAGAGAAGGAAATCAAGCATGTCACTGTTTGGGGACAAGTTTCTTAATTTATAGAAATCACTGCTACCCAGCTGAAGTTGGTGAAGCTGTGACAGCTCATTCGCTGCAATAGATCTGCCCTTTGGCTTCTGCAAATGTGTATTTGCATGGATAATGTGGCACAAGCTGAATGTGACCATCCACACTGACTAATGTTCTCCCAAGGGAATCAGATGCCACTCTCGAAAACACAATTTTTGCAAACTGTGTGCAGTACAAGAACTTGTTTCTTTTTGACGACAAAGTACAAGGAATGCAATCTGCACTTGAACTCTATTTCTTACCAGCTTCTCCTTAAAAACAATTACTTAAGTGGTAAAAATCCTATTGCCCAAGAGAAACTCTCTGGCCAAACCAGAATACATCTAAAAACTTCAGCATACATTCTTACAGGTAAGAATATCAAATCACTTTTCAAAGTGTCAGGACTAAAGACCCCAGCAAACCTCCAGGTTTTGCTGATTCAGGCCTCCAAGAGGAACACTATTAAATAGGTTCAGGAAAGATTTCAGTACTCATATGCATCCTCTACATCTTTACAGGGTTTTACTGTTACTGATGACTTTTCTGAAACAGACCACTTTGCCAGCAGTGTGCATGAGGAAATTAATTTGGCCCTAAAAAAAANAGGTGTGAAGAAGAAAATAATTTTGGCCCAAAAAAAAAAAAAAAAAAAAAAAAAGAAAAAGGAGGGAAAAATACATGATTGTGAGCCAGAACTACTTACAATGAACTTGTAAAGGAAAACAGTTTTCTGTCCCTTGTTCAAAACACAGTGTAATTTCTCTAAATTGATTCCTACTCATTTTCTTTTCCCTGGTGGATATGACACATAGAAACAGACTCGAAGTATGGGAAGAAAGACTTAGGCAAGACATTAAAAGCAGTGATAGTGCTGGACAGATTGCCTGGAGAGGCTTTGGAATCCCCATTACTGGTGTTTGATGTTTATCTTCTCTCTTCTAAGATAATAACAAGCATTTGTAGGGAATGATAGAGATAGTGATTTTGTCCTAAGAAAAAGAGTGGATGGCTTGAAATCTCTGCCAGATTCCTGTCATCCTCCCCTCTACTTTCCTTGTGATTTGTATTTCCTTGGGGTTTCTGCCTGCCCTATCCTATTTTCTTAACTCTGCATTGCGGAGGATTCGCATATAATTGTTGGATATTTGAGTGTAATAAGCTGTTTTTCATTTTCTTTGATTTTCCAGCTACATTTTGGTTGTTACATATCTGAAATAGCATATGACATATGTTAAACTGCACTTCAGTAAACCGTAGTTTGGAATAAAGGATGCAGATCTGGATTTGGAGTTCAGCAAAGAGCAAACCAATCTCATGTTACTGTCCTGCCAAAGAAAGATGGGGTATGTTTGAGGTTAGGGCTCTCAGAGGCTGCTCAGAGGCCAGTGAGCCTTATCCTCAGCCACAAAGTATATGGGCTGGATCACAGGGAGGATATTAACCATAGGATCATCTGGGTGGTCTCCATTCCTCAGCCTGGTTGATTTGCAGACTGTGCAAATCCTCACTCTACAGATGAGCAAGTGAAAAGATGGAAGAGTATTTCTTTCCATGGTAGGTAAACAACATATTTCCCTCTGCCCTTCAATTGTGTTGCTTGAAGCCAAGCTTCTGTTGAGTCATGAAGCCAGAGGAACCACTGTGTTCCCCTGTGAGGTTGAAAAGCTAAGACCCATTCTCCCAAAAAATAGTTTTGTAGCAGCACAGAGACATGAGGACCCCTTCTCTTAAAGAATTTTACAAAGTGCCCAGAGTAGAATTTGAAGGTTAATCTCTCTTTAATGCATATATATAAGGGAATATACCCATGGGTAAGTAAGCCTACAGGCCAGGGCTGGGTGCTGCAGCCCTTACACAGCTAATCCCCTGATGTTGTTTGGAATATTTGCCACAGATAAAGCAAGAAGGCCCCAGGAGGACTTATAAGACTTGACTGAACACTTGTCTTATCCTAGCCTGTAACAGCGTTATCTCTGAATACAAAATACCTATGTGTTTTGTTTCACTGCAGGCACAAGTGAGGAGTGTCTTTTCTGCAAGCAGAAGAGGAGTTAGACTGTGACTAGGTTTCCTTCTTTCATCCAGAGTTTAGCGGGTAGATCTTAAAAACCAACTGCTTGCCTGTCAACCTTTTGTGCTTGGAGCACCCACTGATGCTGACAGATACTGGTTGAGAGAATGGATGCCTGGGTTAAAGACTGCGACCCTAAGGATTGGATTTCAGATCACAAAATGGACCTTAAGGATCAACTGTGAAACTAATACGAGAGTTAAAGTGAAGAAAAAGAAAAAAAAAAAGTACTTTGGGGCTATTACAGTGTATACTTATGTCATATTGCCATATAGGAACCAGTGCCTGAAATTAGCAGTTGAATGACCACGAATGCGTTTGAGTGTGGGGAGGGTGTTTTTCTGTTAGTACAGATCAGACTCCCTTTAATTATAGGTTACAAAACCATGCTTTCAGTCGGTCTCCTCAAAAATAGGATTTGGGGAAGCAGAGAGGCATGTGCTGGGATGTTGTAGGTTTTTCAGTTTTGCACAACGTAACATGGTAACACTGAGCTTGATCAATACCAGTTGAAAGCAAACTGGTTTTTTGTTTGTGCGGGTGCTGGGAGCCCCCCAGTAATGGATTGTAGTCCTTTAGCTGGAGGAGGGGGTGCTCCCCTGGGTCCCTTGCCACGTGGTCGCCCGAGCCCCGAGACAGAGCACAAGAGACCACAGCAAGAGATGGGCAGGGAAGAG
>VXAY01006712.1:342634-367803 GCA_013399855.1 Oxyruncus cristatus
AAACCTTCCCTTCCCAAACCTTCCCTTCCCAAACCTTCCCTTCCCAAACCTTCCCTTCCCAAACCTTCCCAAACCTTCCCTTCCCAAACCTTCCCTTCCCAAACCTTCCCTTCCCAAACCTTCCCTTCCCAAACCTTCCCTTCCCAAACCTTTCCAAACCTTCCCAAACCTTCTCTTCCCCTGAGAAGTGTTCCAGGGCTGTGGTGTCAGGAAGCAGCAGCCTTGGGCTGGCTGATCTGCATGGACTCCCACAAAGGGTGTCTGGTTTCCAGCAGGTGTCCCAGATTCCAAGCCATTAGATCCCACTACAAGATAGTTGAGCAAAGTGTTGTCACTGGCTCTGGCCTGACCCCGATGGGACTGTTCCCCTTCCCTGGGTGGGCTGAAAGATTCCACTTGGGCTGTGGGTTGTGTCCAGCAAGCCTTCTCCCTCCAGGGGATGGTGAGGTTCCTCCTTGTGGGAATGAGTAGGCGAAGAGATAGGCGGGAGTTTTCCCTTCACCTTTACAGTTGTATTTTTTAAAACTGACACACATTTTCCTAGAAGACTACTGGCATCTAGATTTGCTTCCAGGATGGAGGGAAAAGAAAAACAGGAAGGTCCAAGGCTTCTGGCAACTTCTAGGAGCGTTGCTTGCCTTCAGGAAAAGAAGGACCCAGAGACAAACCCTCAGCTGATGTCAACTGGCAGAGACAAGTGATGGCAGCACTAGGAAACTAATTTACAAGAGCTAGACATCTGGCCCCGTGGAGGAGGAGTGTTCTGCACTGCAGAATATGAGAAGGTGAGGAGCCTGCAGACTCAAGAACATTACTATTGTCCAGATTTGTGTTGGGCATCTTCCTCTTCTCAGTGTCATGTGCCTCCCACCTGTGGCCTTGCTGGGGGCAGAGTTTGCAGAGTTTGAAGATGGTAACCGCTTCTGACCAGCGTATACTCCTATTTTCCAGCAAATATAACCATAAAAATCGTGCCACAAATTGTCCCAATTCCACAAAACAGTCACATGTGAAGCAGTAGTGAAATCATGCAAGAATGGTACTTTTGAAAACAAAATGTTCTTAGCCAGGAGAGGCCATAAGTTTTGTTCAGGACACTTCAGACCTGGCTGAAATCTGGCTCTGCTCCCCTTGTCCTTCTTCCTGTTTTTTCGAGGTGTGTACTGTCAAACCGAGCTGTGAAAATGGGCCACACATCACACTCAGAGAAGCAATAACCTGCCACCCTCATCAGCAAAGTAATGGTGTCACAGCCCAGCTTCTCCTGCATCTCTGTGTGTGATAAAACCTACACTGCCTGACTTGGAGGCAGAGTGAACTTCCCCTTGGGCAGTTCAAATGTGTCACAGTCACATGAGCTGCCCCAAGACTCTGCCTCCATCTTCTTGCACCTCTTGAGTAATGCAGGGTGTGCAGAAGAGGTGACAGGCCTTCTGACGCAGTTCTGACATTCTTCTTTCTAAAGTCAAATGTAAGTTACTTTACAAGCTGTAAAACAGTGGGAAATGAGCACTTGCACTCCCCTGTTTTTCATGAGCTGACCTCTGTCAGTTTCTAATGTGCAGGACTGGTAACTCTCTTCAGTGTGCTCACAAGTGTGATCAGGATCCCATCTGCAGTAGCACATGGCTTTTACGACCTTCACAGTCTAAAAGAAGCAGTATTTTTTCTTGTGCTAGCAGTTTGTTTGTTTGTTTGTTTATTTCTTTTAGTGGAATCTTTAACTACAGTACATTTTTCTGTTTTCTAGGAGGAGCATTGTAGGACAAAAGTGAAAACATGAGCGCTGGGAGAAAAAAAGTAACCTGTTAATATAATCACAGAATCCCTTTAATCTTGAGTACAGCCATTAATATGACACTGCCAAGTCCACTACTAGACCGTGCCCCTAAGCACAACATCTTTTAAATACTGCCAGGGATGATCACTCGAACACTTTCCTGGGCAGTCTGTTCCCCTGCTTGACAACCCTTCTGCTGAAGACATTTTCACCAATATCCAATCTAAACTTTCCCTGATGGAACTTACAGCCATTTCCTCTTGCCCTGCCTCTTGTTACCTGGAAGAAACAACTGCCCCCCACCTTGCTACAGACTCTTCTCAGGAAATCGTAGAGAGCAATAAGGTCTCCCCTGAGCATTCTTTTCTCCAGGCTAAACACTCCCAGCTCCCTCGGCTGCTCCTCATAAGAGTTGTGCTCCCAACCCTTCGCTGGCTCTGTTGTCCTTCTCTGGACATGCTCTGGCACCTCAATGTCCTTCTTGAAGCTCAGGCCCCAAAAGCGAACCCTGGATTCAAGCCGTGGCCTTACCAGCACTGAGTACAGAGGGACAATCACTTCCCTGGCCCTGCTGCCACACTATTTTTGATACGAGCCAGGATGCCATTGGCCTCCTTGGCCACCTGGGCACGTTGCTGGCTCATGTTCAGCTGCTACTGACCAGCACCCCCAGGTCCTTTTCTGCTGGGCATCTTTCCAGTCTCTCTGCCTGGGGTTACTGTGACCTGGCACTTTGCCTTGTTGAACCTCATAAAATTGGCCTCAGCCCACTGACCCAGCCTGATCCACTGATCACTCTGCAGTGCCCTTCTATCCTCCAGCAGATCAACACTGTTATTACCCACTCCAGAAGGTTCTTGTTAATAGATCTCTTGGGGCAGATTAAAAACCCTGAATGATCAGTGTTTGTAAACATATATATGTAGGGTTTATTTTAGAACAATTTAGTTGCAAAAGAAAACAGGTATGTAACCATTTTGGTTGTTATTACCTATCGTAATATAGCAACATAAAAGCATAAAAATAACACTTAAGAAAATGTATAAGGAAAAGAAAGAAAGAATAAAAGTAGAAAGATATATAGTTGCCAACCATTGGATCCAGTGATGGGCTTGCCATTTTCAATGTCCCTCTGTGTGTGAAACTTATGTAACAGGTTGCTGACCATTTCCCTTTGGATTGTGGGGCTTCATTCTGCTCCCCATCCCTTTCTTCCAACTTATAGGGCTGGGTACCTGGATACTGGTCTTACTATGAAAGACTGAGGCAAAGAAGGTATTAAGCATCTCAGTCTTTACCTCATCCTTTGTCACTCCCTGCATTCAACAAAAGATGTAGATTCTCCTTATCCATTCTTATGTTGCTGCTGTATTCATAGAAACTATTTTTATTGTCTTTTATAGCAGCAGCCAGATTACATTTTAGTTGGCCTTTGGCCCTTCTAATTCTTTTCCTGCAATATCTCACTAGGTCTGGAAAGCAAGAAAACTAAACTGTTATTAGAAAAACAACCATACAGGATCAGAAGAAAAATTCAACCACTCACGTATCCTATACCTGGCATGTGCTTAGACCAGAAAAAGCACCTGCTCCTAGACCATTCTCCAGTATAAAACTTCCTGGCTACCAGTCAGGCTCAGAGACCGGACATGCTGGAGGCTGCCGCCTCTCTCCTTTAGTAGCCCTTTTAAGGACCTTCCCTCCCTGGCTTTCCCTGATCCTTTTTGAACCTTTTTACACTTCCGTAACACAGAGCATCTCATGGTGGTGAGTTCCTCCATCTTGCGCTGTGAGGGCAGCGTGAGGGGCTGTCGTTTCTCATCCCGCTCGAAGAGCGTGGAAGCACAGAGAGCACAGTGAATGCCACTGAACTTTAGTGGCACCAAGCACTGATGTGAAAATCAGAGATGTCAGGTGGAGTGGGATTTGTCTTGAGCCATGGAGCAGCAACGTCTAGTACTAAATAAATTGTTCCTGCTAGCCTCCCTCCAGGTTAGAGTGGTACAGAGGACTAGTGCCAGGCCCTGATCTAGCTAGGTGAGTCCCTGAGTGCTAGGATATCAGTACCATTGATCAATTTTATTGCAGCAGAACCTGAAGGTCTTGGATCTGATCTGCATTTTCTACACACATCAAAAAGACAACTCAGCTCACCAGAGCTGGCCACTGTAATATTTAGTGAGCAGGAGCAGGAAGATTCAACTGGGTGCTATAGATAGCCTCTGCCATCTTTTGCCATTTCTATATTTCCTGGAGAGTAGGCAGTGCAGGTTTCAGGAACACTTGTCAGACCATAACCACAGAAATGAGGAGCACCAGTTGCTTTCTCAGCATCTTACAGTGATCTTTGAAGCATCCTCTGCCCTGGAATGAAGTATGGGGTTGTGTCTGATGCATCTGCCAAATTTATATTTGCTCTTGATATGCCCGAAAAGTGTTGATTTAGAAAAAATTGAGACTCTCTTCTTATCAACACTAGGCACTCAGAAAGGCAACAGAAGTGTGTGTCTGTGTGTTAGCCAACAGAGTGCTTCTTTGTGCAAGTGTTTAAAGCGGAGAGTGCCCAGATCCCCGTCTTTACTCTTTACCTTCTCGAAGATGTTTGAAGTCTGAAGAAAATACAGCCTCTTCCTCTGCTAGCTGAATTATGTTTTGAAATAGGTCGTCAATTTCCTTACTAGTAACAAAAACATAACCTCTAATTAATGTCTTTTTGGGTGACAGACCAGAATATGTCTGAATAACAGCGCACAACTGAAAGCTTGCAAAGACTTTCCTATAAGGATGGAAGCAATATAGGAGCTTAAGCTGGAATACACATCTAAAAGTGTGTTTCTGACAAGCACCTGAATTGTGATTGCTACACCTGCTTTTCTTATGCAAGTGTATTAACCCTAAAAAAATAAGCAGCAACAACTGTGTTTGTACAGTAAGTGCACACAAAGGATTTGTACCTTTTTAGATTGACTTCTAGATCAGAGTTGAAGAATTGCCAAGAGACTTCTGCAAGGCAGAAAGGTCTTGTGGGAATAGTGTGGAAATGGTTCAAGTTGTTGAAACAAGCCAAACCAGGATCATATATTCTCAGATAATTGCATTAAATCAAGTTTGACATACATGCAATTGTGCCTGTGGAGGGAGATAATATAACGTAGATAATACAGAATAGGAACACAGATGTCTTGTGCAAAATTAGTTCCTGATATAGCTTCAGTGGAATTGGTAGATATCACCCTGGCAATGAATATGACTCAAATTATTGTATAGAAATTACATAAGACTGCAACCTTTTCAATACTTATGAAAAAGAACTTTCGAGTGTGTTAGTAATCACTTTAATAATGAAATTACTAGATGCCATGTTCCTAATGAGCTAGCTAGAGTGTTGTAAAAGCATTTATTTAGGATTTTTTTTTTGAAACTTGGGAAAGGTGGCATACCTGCTCATCACTACAGCATTTTCATGTGATACCATAGGCCCTAGTAAGTTCTTAAGAAACAAAAATGTAAAAGGAAAACAGGACTTCTGGCCAAGGAAAATGTGTATTTGTACTAAGTTAATTAATTTGACAGAGGATGATTATTTTGCCAATATCCCTGTAAAAAACAACAGCTTCAAAATACAGCTGTAGTGTCCCTAAAATTGATTGAATCATTGAAACAATGATTCTTAAAATAAGCAAACTGTGAAATTGTGGGGGGGAAATGCTCACATAGTTTTACGAAATAAAGTGACCATTGTGTAAAACTGCTCAGTCTAAACCAACAAGCTTCTTCATAGAGGTCAAGATTAGAAGGTGCACCTAGACCATCAGAATACTTCACACTGATACTAGTGTCAGAGGAAAATGAAGGAATGAAGTTTGCAAAGACCAATAACCAATAGAGAAGGCTGTATCAGAGCCCTCATGTGGGAACGATGCTTGGAGAGCAAAATTTCTTCATTTCTCCAGCTGAGTTCAGTTCCAGCCCACACATTAATCCAAAGGGCAGCCAAGGAGAGAAGAGAGTGGTGGCTGAAACTTGCCAAGGGAACTGGCTTATCCTTCTGTTTACCTTTTGATCTACCTTTTTAAATCCAATTCCTCCTACAGATAGCTTGAGGAGCTATCGAAGTGAAATTGTAGGATGAAATTTGCATCGTATAAGGAGCTGCATAAAGCTCTGAATGATTTTGCTGACATAGGCCATACTTACGTTTTGTACCAAGTTCTTGTACCAAGCACTGATCATGGTCTCACTTAGTGCCTCCATTAGCTTCAGACCTGCAGTATGACTGCAAGGCAGAGTAGTAACAGCACTGAGGAAAAATGAAAGATGTCTAAGTACTCAGAATTTGAAGGGAGGATAGGGAGAATTGGTTATTGTTTCACTTCTGAACGTGTTAAGAGGGCAGAGTATCTGTTTCTATTAAGGAAATAACAATGAATGCGAAGTGTGAAAGAAATGCAGTCTGATGCTGCTGGTTTGAGCAGCATCACCCTTCCTCCCTGAAAGGCTACTCTACGCAGTCCAGCTCTGAGGCTCAGTTTACCTCCTGCTCAGCCTTGCCATGACCAAAGTGACTGCAGGAGTGTCAGAGTGTCGCATGTGGGGCAGCCAAGGAAGGAGAGGGGGACACCCAGCAGCCACAGTGGCAACCTGCCACAGCAGGTGATATTCCCACACAGTTCTTGGCATAGGTGCTGTGGACTTTGGTGCCTGTCCTCTGTCATCCATCTCGTCGCTGCTGGGGGACACCTCAGCTCCTCCTGCACCAGCACAGCTTGCCATGTGGAGAGCTTTGCTCAGGCAGGACTGTTTTTTTGTAAGTATGTGTTTTTCCTAGGCGGATATTCTCAGTAGGGTCAGTGGTTCAGCGCAAGGGTATGTGTGGACAATTTCTTCATTTACTTCTGTGGGCTCACTAAGGGGTCTATGGCTCACCAGAGACCCGAGGACACTGTAGGAACATAGTTTTTCCCATGTTGGTTTTCAAGTAGAGGACAAGGCCCTTGAGTTCACACGGGATAGACAGAAGCATAAATAATGTCACTTCAGCGCGGGGTTAGTCAATTTGTCCTAATTTACTCCTTTGAACAACAGCTTGATCTATATGTCCATAAAAGGATTCCTGATTGTGTATGTGTGTGTGGATGCCTGACATACATAAAAGATGCACTGAAGAACTGAAGATACCGAGAAGAAATTCCATAGAGTATTTTTACATGAAACAGCTGCATGTCAGGTCTCTTTAGCTTTATGTTAATTTCAGACAAGTAGCTTCAAATTTCTCAGTGCAAGAATCTTGTTCTTTCAGCTGTTCTGTAAAACTTCCCCTTTAAGCTCAGGCACTAGCATCGCTCTCTTTTCTCCTATTTCCCCACACATCTGCATCAGACAGATTATACTTGTTCGGCAAGACAGCTAAAGTCACTGCCTTTCAGGCTTGTGCTATGTAATACATTCTCCTTCTTGACCCTCATTTTAAATAAAACTTTTTTCTCCATCTACGCGGAGGCAGGAAAAGAACAATTTGGCTGCAAAGAGACACATTCTGGGATCAAACAAGGCAGGGGAGCGGGGCTTGTGGAATGGGTACAGCTCCACATCGGAGTTTCTGTTCACCTTCATCTTCCATCATTTGGGGTTTTCTGGGTCTAGCAGTAATCCAAGCTGCTCATTTTGACAGATTTAGAGTGTTTCATACATTAATTGGAATCTCACTGGTTTAATGTCTTCATTCAAGCAGTTTCTCTGATCATGGCGCTGAAAGGGAAGTCTTATGTTATGCATAGCTTTATATGAAAAAAAAGGAAGCTTATGTGATTATGGTAATAGTTCATAAAATCTAGCAGACAAAAAATAATTTGGAATTCATTTATTCATAAGAGCAGAAGTTAATATTCTTGCCTACAAAAGAATTTCAGACATTAATCTTTTCTCCTGAATTTCTGCTATTCTGCAGAGGTAGTTTGGATTGCTTTGCCATTGCTGTTGTTCTAACTTCTTTTTTTTTTTTTTTTTTTCCCTTCTTAATCTCTTCAAAATACTGTTTTTCCTTAAATAAATAATGCTGATTCCATTAAGATGGTATCAAAGCTGTCTTCCAACTTTCCTACTGATTTATGTAAGTATTTGAGCAGAACACTGAATTCTGGTCTCTGATTTGCAGCTAAGCATTTTAATGGTACAGAGTAAATCACTTCCCTACAACTGAAGGTTTAGGATTTCAGTAACTTAGCATATTGTTTCATAATTTGCAAATTTCTGTCAATGGTGCACATTTACTTTGGGAACAGGGGAATACTGTGTGTATATGTCTGTTTATAAGTGTCATTTCTCTTATTTCAGTAGGATACTGAAATTCTTTTCTTTTTTCTTTTTCTTTTTCATTTTCTTTTTTCCCCCCCCCCCCTTGATGATCCTCCTTTATTTCTTCAGTATCTGTCTTATCTGAGATGCTTCAAACCTCCCAAATGTCATTTTGAACTGAGCTCATAAAGGGCTGGCAGCAGCTTCAAATACTTTAATAGTTACTTGGGACCAAATTGTGTACTCCCTTGGTCTGACTTTGTTGAGAGCCATGCTGCTGAAAGCAGAAAAAACGTGGCATGTAGCCATGACAGAATTGAAGAGCGAAGACTACAGGAACAGGCATTCAGATTAACCTTTGTATTAACTTCACTGAAGAAATACATCTGGAATGTATTAAAACATGTTTTTTGTGTGATCTGCCCATTCTGTGCTATCGTTCTAGAGGGCAGTGCTTTAAAGCCCTTTCCTCCAGGTTAAGTCAATTTAACGACTGCAAAGTGGCAGAGCACTTCAAGGTGACTGTGGGGTGGGGATCTGCTGCTTTTCGTGTTAGGCCCAATGGCTTTTCATGATTTTACTGGGGAGTTGACAATACAGGAAAAATGTCTTGTGTATAAAATTCACAGATCACAACAGGAACACAGATTCACTAGAGAAACAGAGGAATAGGGAAGGCAGGAAATTTCAGAATCAGATCTGGCCAACTGCCTTTTTCCTAATAAGGTATGTTGGCCAATAAGTATTCCTGACCATATGTGCCCCTCTGTGTGTGTGTGTGTGTGCATGTGTGTGTGCACACCCACAATAACATAGTTCTCTTTTTTTGTTAAACTTTGCTGATCTCTGGTGAGCTTCTTGCACACCCCACCCTACCCAAGATGTGTATAGCTGAAAGGGGACTTTGTCTTTTGGGTCAGAGACAGGTTGGATGAGACCACCTCTTTGGGCCATTCAGATCTACACGTGTGTGCCCCAACTCCCCTGACAATCTCTGCAGTTTGGGAAACTTGGCTAGTTTGAGCTGCTTTTGTTTATGGCTTTGCTGAGTTTATGGATGGGGAGCATTGCCCAGAGAGCTTTAAGGGAAGTGACCTTTTGGTTTATTCATTGTCACATGCAGACTGTAAGGAGCAGAAACAAATAAACTGCTGGCATCATGGAACTGATTTGAAGTGGTTTTGAGTTACAGGCCAAAAAAAAAAAAAAAAAGAAAAAGCTACAAACTCCTGACCTTGAAATTTATGGGCCCTTGGCTATTCAGTATTGCCTTCTTTCCTGGTTCTTCAGCTTCACTTAATCATCTAAAGCTAGAAGATTTCATTTTCAATTTTTAAAAAAGTCATTTGCGGTAACTGGGGGGAAAAGTTCAGTTCAAAATATACACCCTGCCACAGTAAAGAGACACCTTTCCAGAATACAGGAAAAAAAGCTGCCACGGACAACATGAGCATTTGCTCTGCACATTCATCGTCCCTGTGATGACGTCTAGAGCCCCAGTTCTTCCCTTGGTTTCCTTGCACAGACAGGGAGACTGGCATTCCTGCTGGTACAGCCCCACCAGAGGTCTCCTGAAATACGGATCAGCACTTGTTCGTAAGACAGAGAGTGCACTGCTACCAGTGCTTCATCTGGGGTTTACACTGGTGTCGTCAGTCTGTGCCCCTGACTCGCCAGCAGCAAGAGGTGCTGCAGGACGGCTGTGCTGCATGGCTGCGTCAGGGCTGTGATGCTGCTGTCACCCCAGTGAGACAGGATTCCAGATCCTGTTCCCCAGCAGTGGCAGAAGGTGGTACCAGGGGTTTTCCGGACTTTTCACCCTTCTCTGGAGCATTTTGCCACTGAAGCCTCTCAAGGCAGACCACTGTCCAGTGCCCTTTGCACAGCAACCTGCCAACGGTCCAAGGAGTTTCTCTGGTGGAAGAGGAATTGGTAATGAGCTATGGTCAAGCCAACAGGAAGACAGAAGGCCATGGAGAAGCACAGGAGCAGTGAGCATGCAGAGCATCTGCAACCTTTTTCTCCTTAAAACAGGTAGATCTTGGCCAAGTTTGTCCTGCTGCTGTGGGCTTGCTGCAACCAACAGCAAGACTGGAAAGTACATGCCTGTTAATTAGTGGGGAGAACAAAATACTTATGAAGTAAGGCATATTTATACATGGTTCCATGTTGCTAAGCACAGCTTAAGGAGAATAAATAAATCAACCAATGAAGGCACATGAATTTAATTTTACATGGGCATAACTTTTACAAGATGAAATTCCTTTTTTAACAGTGGACTATCACAGTGCCTCTACAAACATGGTGTGACTTGCTAGAGTGCAAGTAGAGCCCTTATTGGTGGCCTGAATGTCCCAGACCCAATTTCCCCCTAGTTTAAGTTCCTTAGCCTATGAGTGGACAAGTGCATTTCTTAGGTTTTCTTGCAAGTGATGTGTGTTATGTCTCTCCTGCTTCCCATCCCACCCTGTTGTCTTTTGAAGTTATTGATTTCTTGGTGACCCCCAAAGGTGTGTGGGCACACCTCCTACCTAGGGAGATCAACTCCTTGGAGAAGAAGGAGCAAGGACTGACTGCATTTACTGGTTACAGAGATAAACACGACTTCCCTTCGAAGGACATGTCCCAGTTTGGATGGCATTTTCAGTGTGTGATGTTTATGGTAGGTGGAGAGGGTACAGCATTTCGGGTTTTATTCCACAAATGCTTATTAATATATAATGTGCAGTGATCAGCAGAGTCCTGCTTAAGCCTGGTGGCCAAGCAGTGAGACATGCTGGCTTCACGTACCTGGCAGCATACCTCCACCAAATACGGCAGTTTCCAAGGAAAACATGTAGGTACCAGCAGTCTCACAGCTGCATCAGAGTCCAGTTTTGGTGTGCCATCTGATGTATTCATTCCTTTTAGCTGCACTTCAAACATATTGGGACCTTTTGCTTTTTGGGGGAAAGAAAGACAGAGACTGTCGCCAACCCAAGCAAACCTTGAGTGCATTTCTTTGTTTAGGCCTCAGCTTCCTTGTAATTAAATGACTCATAAAATTGCTCACATACAGTTCTGCAAACAAACACAAGAATGTGTTATATTAATAGTCTTGTTGTTTTTTGGTGTTTGGTTTGGGTTTTATTTTGGGGGGGGGGAGTTGTTTGTTTTATATAGCTGGCGTGGAGAAAGCTGTGGGAGCTTTGGAAACAAACTATGAGCTTTGTACTTGTGTAGTGTGAGTTCTGGTTTGCATTAACTCGGTACAATGTGACACTGGAGGGTGAATTTCTGAGACATGATTCAATCTGTACTTTTTCCTGTAATCTAAATTGTGCAGGACTCCAGCACTGACAAGAATCACTACTTGTCCTGCCTATTCCTTATAAGTAAAAACCACAAAAAGATGAGGAATGCTATGCTCACTCCCTATGGCAGCTACAGAGTGGAAATAAGAAGGAAGTCATGGCTGATTGAAGAGTTTAAAAATAGTGCCTCATTACCGTATGCCCCTGGCAAAATAGGAGGACCAGTGGATATAACATTTTAAAACAGAAAAAGAACTGCATATATTGATGACAGGGTCAACAACATATTCACAAAACGGAAAAAAAAAAAGGGTTATGCTCTAGTGCATTAGAAACCTGCAAAAAATGAATTGGCTCCTCAGTGCAAGGTGTGTGTGCATGGGTCCTGTTACACCCATGTAATCTGAAAATAAGTGTCTGTACCATTTTTTTATTTGCTGTCTTAAAGGGGGCTATGTTGCCTAAAAAAACCAGACATGCTGGGAGAAGGAGACTGGGAGCCTTCCTCTTGGAGGTGACTGAAATTCATTGTGCATTGCTTCTCTGCATTGTTCTTTGCCTGTCAGAGAGAGCACGAGGGCAGTTTGCTGGTGCTCCTTTTGTAACTTAAGGGTGTGTTTGCACAGTAGTCAGGAGAATGAGGCCCATGGAAGCTGCTAGAACAGTATCCCCCTAGTTTGGGGGATTTGCTGGCAACAGTGGAAATCTTTCTGAAACAAAATGACATTAATAATCAAGGTGTTTATACCCAAGTATGGCTAAGATGTGTCATTACTTGGGAGAAATAAGGAAGCATTGGCTCTAAATATGTATGTTTTGGGAAAAGAAACATCTAACCAAGTCAAACAGTCAATTTACAACTGATCCAAAGGGGAGAGGAAAAATACTCCTAAGTGCTGCTCTTTGATGAGCTCAGTGAGCTTGCTTCTCTTGTGCATCTCTTGATGTATCCCTGCTCCCCACAGACATTCTCTTCCATCTATCATGTCTTTCATCTATCTTCTAGAAGTACCACTGATAACCAACAGTAGTAATTCTTTGGCAGCTGGCCACTGCTTTAGGTTACTGGAGCTGGGACTTGATACACCAGTCAGACAGAAATCATTTAACAACATCGATGAAATCTGTACATAAATTAGAACTAGACTTGAAGATACAGCTTCAGTGATTTTGCACTAAAAACTGAGGACAGGACACTATGGAACTCAAGCAGGAAAGAATGACAATAAACTCCATGCAGATATATGTGCATATGTGTGTAATGTTTTTAAAGAAAAGTCTTCAAGCTTTGCAAGAGACAGCTGTAGAGGTTTTCTGCTACTTGTTTTGCTGCTTGGTCATGAAATTATACTCTTGGTACTCTTGTTGTTGCTGAAACTGGCACAATTTCACTTTATCAAAGCAGGAAGGAGAAAGAACAGATGTTGATGTCAATGCAGCCACTGACTCGTGGCAATGTAACAGGACAGTGTCACTGAAACATTCTTTGCAATTTTTTTTCCTTTTTTTTTTTGTTTTGTTTTTTTGTTGTTTGTTTGGTTGGTTGGTTTTTTTGTTTGTTTGTTGTGTGTTGCATTTCTACCATGACAGAGGCACGGGGTGCCTGGCCCTTAACTCACCAAACCACTGCCATGTGGAGTGTGCCAAGTGGGCAGCTGTAGCTGTGGGTGCATGGCTGTGGGACTCCTCCACAAGCAGTGTGACAGAAGTTAAGCAAGGCCTGGACCTAACAGTCTCTTACTCTGACAGCTCAAGGCATTTGAGGTGTTGGACAGAAGAGGGCAGTGCACATTTATTTTGGACTGGTCACTCAGGTGTTATTTACATTCAAAGTCATGAATTTTAATGGTCAGCAGTTAATGCTTTCCCTGGCTGCCTCTCGTTTCCTCTCTTCTTTGGTTATCAAGAAATGTGCACATCTCCACTCCCTTGGGGAAGCACAGTGGTCAAACTTTGTGCAGCATTAGTTATATGCCAAGGAACCCAGTGGGCCTTCACCTCAATTAACACATACATATATGACAGAAAAGAAAGAACACCTATTTGGAGATAGGTGCATACTGCTAGCCTTGCTTAGAGAACTCTGAGTAGCTGGAGGACTGTTGATCTCGGCTGAATTTGTGTTACACATCACTCTGACTGTTGCTTCACAGTAATCCATTGTGTAACACAAGTCTGAAGGAAGACGGTCATTCCATCATCACTATTAATAGGGGACAATATCTCTCCTTACATGCTTTGCCTCTCTGATATTTGTTTCATGTTCCACCCTCCTTCCTCCCCTCCTTTTCCAGCTGCAAGATTTCACAGGTTACCTGGTGGGCCCAGTAAAGGTATAGTTACAGCAGGAAGCATTCAGCTGTTGAGTCTTGCCCATCAGCCCTGGGCAATGATCCACTGGGCCAATGATTCACCCCTGCAGGGAGAACTGGGCACCAGTGTGGCTGTGCCACTGTCTGCCACTGCATCATGGTGTGTAGCATGGGAACACACTCCTGGGGAATGGTGATACTGAGTCCTGAAGTGGCTCTTTTCCATCTGAGTCTGGGATTGCTTCATGTCTGCTTCTGGGTTTTTTTGCTGTCAATAATCAGATGGTACATTTTTTTCTCTCCCTTTTTTTCTTCTGGATGACTTACAGTCTTTGACTTGCAAACTTAGACCTAATAATCAAAATTGCTGGCTTAATGTTTCCTTGTATTATTCAACCCAGATGCCACTCTCACTGCCTTCTATGCACGTGTGGGACATAGTTTGCATCTTCGTGCATGCAGTCTCTCTCTGCTGGTATCACTTAAAGACAAGGGGACACAGAGTCTCAGAAGTCTTCATTAATCATCCACAGCTAACCACTCACACTATAAATAGTTGATGATTTGTCCTCACAGGCAACATTGCTTCACAGCAAGGAGCAGGACAAGAACAAGTTCATGAGTAACACACAGGCCCAGGGACAGCTGGGGCAGAGGGCAGGGTGCCAGAAATGGCCAGACAAGTGTGTGGCTCCAACCGTGTTCAGGCACTGCCAGCACCCCTCAGGGCTGGGCCAAGGTGCCTCGGTACCCAACCTGGCTGTGCAGGCCACTCACAGTGGGTTCTTTAGCAGACCTGCAGCGCTGACTGTGACAATTTCAGGGGTGAAAATTATGGGTATTTCTCGTTGTCCCCTTTTTGCACAGTGTTAGGAGCAGGGATAGTTTGGACCAAGGCTTTTGAAAAGTCTTGGGTGGGTCCTTAAGGGAAAAGGTGCATGGCCTCCTCTGCTCCTAAAAACTCAATGATTTTGTAAATTTGAGTCCTAACCAAAGGTGTAATTATACTCCTTTCCTTGAGTGAAGAACCTGCTTAGAATGTTATCACCTGCTCATTGTCCACTGGCATCTTACTACATTCTGCAGTTTTCTTACCTTAACTCCATCACGATAATTACTTGTGGGCCTAAACCACCAAGTGGCATTTCTGATACAATCCAACCTAAAAACAAAGAAAATTAAATCCAGGCATCTCCTTCATATCAGTTTATCTGCAGTCCTACAAATGCGAAGGTGCAAAAATTAGGACGGATTTGCTACACAGGAAAACAATCAGAGCAGATCAGTGTAAGCCAGTCACTGGCTGATGCACCCCAAAGGTAAGCAGCTGCTTGAAGAGTTGTCAGCCTTTCTGCCTTTGTTGTTAATTATTCAAATTCACATTCAGACTCATCCAGATTCCCCTTTCCTGAGAACTTGGGCATGCACCAAAAGCTAGATGAAAGACTAAGGTATCACTGTTTTTGTATTTCAGAACACCTAGAAGAGTTCTCTGCACCTATGAGGGAGGCTCCGTTGTCGTATAACGTAACTTAAATCCTGCACAGCTGACACCTGTGAGGCAGAAGTTCTTGGTTAGCTGATACCTGCTCTGACTCCTGACACCTCTAACCTTCCAGGTCTGGCACAGTATTGTTGGAAAGCACCACCTTGAAAAGAGTTAGTCATAATAACAACATGCATATTTTGGGAGTTTCCTGCTCGTTCTGTCTTCAGCCCAGGCTTCACTGGGCTTATCTGTCCCATCACGTGCCTTTCAGTGTCAACAGGAAACTCTCAGTCTCTCACAGTAACTCAGCACATATACACACTCTGCACATCATCAGCAATTTTTGGAAAGCATATAAATATTAAAGGATTCTTTTTAAAAGAAACATAATTTGTAAAAATGTCTTTAATTTAAATTTTAAAACCTAATCCATTTATTTTACAATTCTTTATATTCTCATTGTAAACTTTTATTATGTAATAGTGAAGTTAAGAATAATCAAGTAACACTGGAGAGTGATGTTGACATTCACTCAGAAGAGAGGAGATGAAATAATCCTCCCGTTTTGTTGTATCAGACATTGTTCTTAAAGAGACTGAGACATATATCTCTCATTCAGGGAAATTGAGTACTGTCACTTGCTGGTTAATAGAGATTTGTGCGATTTGTGCAATTTTTTATAACTAATATCCCCATAAATGTACTAATTGCACATGTAGAAATAACAATTTCTCTGCAACACAACTAAAGTGACAAAACACTTGTGTGTAACTGTTGCTAACTTCTACTCAAACTGGTCTTGTAGAAAAGTGTTTCTTAAAAACAAAACAAAAAATAAATCGTCTTCAGTGTAAGTCACATTTGGTCACATTTGAAACATGGTCTATTACACTCAAGTCTTTTTCAGTAGTATGTGGTTTCTGAAGAATCTTGCACTGGACACCCAAGACTGAACTACCAAAAGTAACCAGGTATTATTTAACAAATAGGCCATGACCTTAGTAAAAAGAAAAAAATTCATTAAATCCTACATTTGTTTGTAGTCTTATCTGCTACTGAAATTATTTCACACTTTCTCACTTTTAATTGCTCACACAATTTCTTTGCTAGAGAAAAAAATATCACTACATCTCTAAGAATATCCTGTTCACACAAAAATTAAACACATGTACTCTAACCCAACATATGCAATAAATATATCTAACTCTAAATCTTATTTATATTCTTCTAAAATCTATAACAAATGCAATGTATGTAGACTCCTGAGATAGAGGTAAATGACAATAGAGTAGCTGCTTTTGAGTAATAAGTGATAAAATAAGTGATAAATTTTGATAGTGGTAATATTTAAAATGAGATTGGACTAGCAAAGCATAAGGGTAAAAACAGAATTGGGAGTTGATTATATTATTTGTAATTACTAAACTGCCAATTTAATGGAAGGTCCACATGCCCATTTTTAAGTATTTGTGCTAGAGTTAAAATTTAGCTTTAGAGGTGATAAGGTGTGGTGAAATTCTCATGGATGCTTTTCAATAAAGATCTGAATAAAAGACAGAAATGATTGCTTCACAAAACACAATACAAGGAGCTTTGGTATTCCCAGATAGGCACATGGAAAAGGTATGTCTGGAGAAGGATGAACCAGTACAGAGAAAGACAGGTGCTGCTTCATCACGGGTGTATTTTCAGGAATGCAGTGGTGGAATTTATGTTAAAATCCAGACTCATTGTCTTAGGCACCGGTATGTTTTCTTCAAAGATGAGAGCAAACCCCTGAGTTCCCAGGTTTCACCAGGACAAAGAATATCTCCCTGAGAAACAGCTGGGCTCCACACATGAGATGAGGAACAAGAGAAGCTGGTCACATCTAAAGGAGGTGATGATATTAGAAAGTAAAAACTTTCAGTTCTCCTCTGCCTACTTCACCACTAAGAAGAATATGATTTGATTTTGAAGGGGCTTGGTGATAAAATCAAACACATTGTCAGTCAAAGCGACTGACACACTTTCACAGAGAATTTCCTTCACAGTGAGAAACGTTTATGTTATTCTTCCTTGAGGAGGGGGAAGGCTGAAAAAACTCAATGCATTTGAGGGCTAAGAATATTAACAAGAAACATCTAAATTTCCAGTTTACATTCCAATACAGGAGAGGAAGGACGTTCAAAGGCATTAAATGGGTTTTACAGGACTGCAAATGTAATGCAAATAAAGCTGTAAATAAAATTAAATTGGGCGTAGCAAAAATGTAAGCATCTGCTCTGACAGCCTTGCTGCTCACTTTGAGTCCTCTACACTTTCAACATTCTCTTTCTGGGCTGGATATTGTGCAGGAGGCAAGAAAAGGCAACCTGACAGGCACAAGGCTCAGCTCTGCGCTTTGCAGGGTGAAAATGGAAGTTTGGAGGTCAAAGTTGCTTGGTTTTGGAAATCCAACTGCTTCTCAGAGGGTGCTGGCTGGAGACAAGGAAGCTGCCGTTCTTCAGGCTGTTAGTGGGAAATGTCGTAATAGTAGTTACGCAACCTCAGCTCGACCGCGACAAATCCTGGTCGGTCATCGACACTGCGGAAAGATGACACGAAAGTGTCACTGCACAAGGAGGAGGAAAGCTGTAAAGGTGCACGGGCCTTGTAACGCTTGGGATTCTTCCTCAGTGACAGCTCGTTTAAAGCTGCTCTCAGTATTTGAAGGCTGGCGAAAGGAGGCTACAAAATTAATGCCAAGCGGCAAATGTCACCACAGAGTGTCCAGCGAGTGGATTTACCATCATGCCTGTTACTCTGTGGTCGGTGAAAGTACCAGAAGAAAGAAATGGCAAATCAGCTCCATTTAACTTTCTACTTCATTTTCTTTAGTAATAATCTAGAGAAAAGAGCATTTGTGGTGTAATACCTGCCTTACAATGGGTACTACAGTCACACAGAGGGGCTTAGAACCACTGAGAGGAGCCTACCCACACACTATGACTGTATGGTGTTACTTTCTTCTATATCTGCAACTATTTCTTTTTTTGGAGAACACAATTAAATTGGCAAGCCCCTACAATATCACATTACATATTGAGATAGTTACCCTGCCTAACTTAAACTTTCTTTTTTGAATTTTTCTTCTTCCTAATAATAAAGATATTTGAGTAAAAAAAAAGTAATAATGAGCCTGCTTTATGATAAGTTTATTAATCATAACAAAACCTGATCCATTTCACTGTGGAACTGTTACAGCATTCTTTGAGTCCAACAAAAAGGCAGGAATTATTTTATGGCTGCACATTCTTTCTAGAGTACAAGGTGTAATAAAACTAACAAAGAAGCAAGGTACCTAAAAGTGAAGTACCACAGCTCCTTAAATGTAGACTTTGTTGGACACTCACATTCTCCACATGATGAACTAGAATAATAAGTGAATTACAGTCACTTTGGGTACTTTCTGGAGCCTTCCTACAGCTAAAGATAACTTCAACAAAAGAGTTTAAAGTGTTAAATCATAAAACAGTTTTAAAACATTTTTGCAATACACTGTTTAAAAAATATCAGGTAGGCTCAATTTTTTTTCTTCTATATTTCATAATTCTAACTTCTGAATTGTTATCAACCAGAAAAAAAGTTTCTGACGTATCAGGTATGATCTGAAAAGGAAAAGATGTTTTGCCTCTTACTGACTGGAAGTCAGTGTGGAAGCCAATCTGAGTATGTACAGAAATGAGAGAAAATAGCTCAAAACAGCTAACTATTGAAGAATGGACTAAATATTTTGGCAATGTGACTCTGAAATTTCCATAAAAATACAGACTTGGAAATGAAGATTAAACAAAATATAATCCAAAATGAAACAAAATTATTAGCCTAATTTCAAACTTTCTTTTAAAAATATATGAGAACGACCTTTTTGTGGAATTACTTGGTTTTTATGATACCCTATATTTTGTATATAACCGTTCCAGCAAACTCTGTTGTGCAAACTCAGCTTCTTGTAGTACACTCTATAACTCAGACAATTTTCACTTGAAGGGGCAACTGACTCCTTAGTTTGGAGGATGACTGTAACAGAAAAAGGCTGAAAATATGTATTTTGAAATAATCCTCTCATCCCCTTTCTGACTATTAAGCATGTAGATTAAGATATACTTCTATTAAAAGAGCATCACATCACACTCACTTGTATGTCCAACACAATTTCATTAGACTGTAGACTTCTGCTGGACAGACTTCAGGACGCTCCATTCGTTCTCCTCTTTCAATCATCTGTGCCACTTCACCACCTTTCATTCCCTAGAACAGGGTGACCAGAACAGTCAGTCATCCAAGTGCCAAATGATTACAGTGTACATGCCAGTATAAATCAAATAGAGGCCTGGAATTGTTTTTCGTGCTAACCTCCGACTCATTTGTTGCAACAAATCTTTTTCTCTTTAGGGAAAAGCACTGGTTCAAATTTGCTCTGAATTTTTACAGAAAAGAAAAAAAAAAAGGCCAGGTATAATCACTCACCTTATATGGTTTTTGCCCATAAGAGAAAGCTTCCCACATCAAAACTCCAAAGCTCCAGACATCACTTTTGCTAGAAAATTTGTAGAAATTCATGCATTCCGGAGCATACCACTTGACTGGCCATTTTCCATGACTTTGTGCCTAAAACACGTCATAACAGAAAGGGAAAAAAGCAGGCTAGAGACCATGATAAGTAGTAAAAACCACCAGAACGCATATAAGCCAAGTTAACTTAGATCTGCACATGCTTGTGCTAAGTACTATTACATTTCTGATGTAGTTAGCTTTAGAGAGAATGGGTAACAGCCTTCTCAGAAGTGTTACAAAACTGTTCTTAATCTTCCACTTTCAAAATAATGCTCTGAAAGGAAATCTGCAGTAAAACAAAGCTTAGCTAAATGACATGGAGTCATTTTTTACTGGCATTTAATTTAAAGTTGCTCTTTAAGATTAGGGTTTTTTGTTTGTTTGCTTGTTTGTTTGTTTTAATTTAGGCTCTCCACAGAAGGTAAGAGATACATACACGGATACTTGAAGTTGATGCTCTATTTCAAAGCAAAGTGGCTGCCTTGTGGCAAACCACAGTTTGATTAAATTACGCCACAGCACTGCATTACAACCACTCAAGCATCAGCCTATCCTAGCACAGTGCTAGATCTAGGGATAGGACACCACCTTGTCCTGTGGAGTTGTAAAGAGAACAGACCTTTGATACTAATTCTCAGTCCTCTGAGACTGAGATTGACAAGCATCTCTGGGTAGGCTAGTGGCAGGGATTTAAGATGCCTTTTCTGGCAGTAGTTATTATTTCTATAAGAAGGTCATCAGAAGGGATCATGTGCTTGCTCCTCTGCAGTGTTTCATGGTCTGGCTTGTTAAACAGCTGATGAAAGGGAATAAGCAGAAGGAACAAATAATTTGAACTGCATGAGTGATGTATAAGAAAAAAAAAAAAAAGGGTGCAGACATGACTACAGCCTTTGTCTTCCACCTTTTAAATGTGGCAATTATTTAGTCCCTTTAGCTGTACGGATGTCCTCTGAATTTAAACCAAACTAAACAAGTTCTACTTAGGTTATTTTATATTTACCAGTGGTATTCTTTCAAAAACCTTTCCTAATTCAGTTCTATTAGTCAATAACACAGTGCATTTTCCTTGGACATGGTGAGAACTGGTCTGCAACAAATACGGTTTCCTCCTGTTATATAAGGAGGTATCTCATTTCCACCATAATCTTCAACCTTCTAATGACAAGTTTACCAAAAGTAAATGAAAGTAGGCAAGCAAAAGAAGGGATTAACTTTTTCCTCCCTACACATCTCTTAATGTTAATCACCTATTTTGAAAATTGGTAACCTAATGTCAGGTTAATAATGGATGATACATAATATTTTTAATTTTCAACTTGCAAGACCAACTGCATTTCCACTGAAAATAACCTTACTAAGCTATGCTACTATGCAGCTTTCATGTCTTGTTAAAAACTTACCTTATAATAATTTTCATCAGCACTAAGAGCTTTGGAAAGTCCAAAGTCACTAATTTTGGCATAATGTTGGGTGACTAATAGGACATTCCTTGCAGCCAGATCCCTATGAACAAAGTTATTCTCCTCCAGGTATTTCATCCCCATGGAAACCTGGTGAACCAGCTCTGTTATGTTCTTCTCTGTGACATGTCTGAAAATCATAATTGAATTTTTAAGAGGTCAGTAGTTCATTTCTATGACTTTTCATGGAGTTCAAATACAAATCTTTGCTATGAACTTGCCCAGATCTCACTGTGAACCTGATCCACTTACATTTAGCTAAGCTTCTGTTAGAAAAGGCAGTGTAGGCTACCTGTCATGGGCTAGATGCTGTGTGGTCACATCAATAAATGAGCAATTGAAGGGTATGTGAAAATTCTTTCCTTTATTCAAAACACACTATTTTGGCAGAAATATTTGACAGTTAGGAGAAATGCACAAGATGATAATTTCCAGTGAAGAGTAACTACAATCATTAATTATTACATGCCAATTTACAATTGTCCTTAGAGAAAAGAAAAAAAAAAAAAAAAAAGGACCTGTACCCTATGAAATGAAATCAAGACTGACATACCTATTCTTTTGCAAGAATCTGTTCAAGGGCCCTAGTTCAGCCATTTCCATTACTAGCATCCAGGCCTCAGCTTCACATATGCCTATCATTCGGACAATATATGGGTTATCCAGTTGCTGCATTACGTTTGCTTCCCTCAGTAACTCATCCTTTATGGCTGGATCATTACTCTCATTCTTAAGAATTTTTACAGCCACTGGCTTGGCCCCCCTGCAAAAAAAAAAAAAAACAAAACCAAAACAAAACAAAATCCAGTTCTGGGACAAGCTGCTGAAAAAGCTGTGCACTAATGCACACAATCTTTGTCTGATGTTTCTGTGCACATGGTACAAATCGTGACAAAAGGCAGAACTGACATTCAGAGGAGGAAAAAACCCAACCATAACAGAAATATTTCTCTGTCAAAAGGCCAGAAGACAGTTAAGCAAGAGAGCGAGAATGAAAAGAACCTGAGAAAATTGCAAATTGTCACAAAAAATATCTTAAGAAGCCTGAAAACAAATGCACTGGACAAAATTTTCACGCCAATTCTGGCAAGGATGGCTTTTCTGACAAGAAAAGCTATAAAGAGCTTTCTGAGCACTAAAATGTTTTGGGGGTGAGACTAGAACAGCATTGCAGTACCCCAAGGCTGTGCCCTGAAATCCTGAGAAACTAAGCCTACTTCTGCAACTTTCAGTCCATACAGATAACTAACTGAAAGGGTGACTGATGACATCGATGCAGCTCAAGTGTGAAACAGGATTAAACAATACACAAGCTGAGATCAGAGCCCTTCAGATCACTACAGACTGTACCAGAAAAGTAAAAATTCTTCCCGCCTCTGAAAACCTCGGTTAAAGAAGTGCCTCCAGCTTCAAATGGTGAATGTATGCACAAGCAGTCCATGAGCATAAACAACATAAAAATAACATTTTCCTATGAAAACGCATGAACAGTCAGGTAAGCACAGGTAGGCACATATTAGGCACCATGGAAATAGAAGGAAATACTTACTTTTTCATCCTATAGAACCCTTTCTTTACAGTACCAAAGTTGCCAGAGCCAAGTTCACCTTCCTCCAAGGTTAACAATTTCCTGTCAAGAGTGACATTTTTTGGTTTAATTTCATCTGGATCAGCATAAGGACTTTCATAGACCTCGGTGTCCATGGGTAAGGCCTCTCTCTGATCACCTGCAATTCAAACAATGAAAAAATTTGACATGTTTTTAGACATTTTTTTGCTGCCACAGATAATATATTTACCTTTTCTATGGTCAGGATCAGTGTGTTTGACTTACAAGGGTGTTATAAAGAGACCGCATACAGTCTGTCTACATGGACTTTAGAACATCCCAAAAAAGAGTGGCTTCCACCTGGTGAGATGACTTTAGAACATTCCAAAAGACAGTGACTTCCACCTGGTGATGTGCCTTAACTACTGAACATTTGTGCAATGTGAAACCAGGACGTTCCTTGATGGAAGGATTAAAGAAGGGTTAAAGTTTGGCCCCTCTCCTTATTATGTCCCATTAGTTACCAGACAATTCTTCACTCAGAAGGCTGCCTTATACGTGCTTCATTCTCAGGCACCCTACTTTAATTGCATTATACTTGGCTCTGTGGATGCAACAGGGCAGAATTCTTTTTCTGAAGCACAAGGATTTAGCTTTTTAGAGTCAGGGGAGAGGGTGGTGACATCTGGCAGTTTCAGCCACCAGGTCTGAGTTATAGTAGTGGCTACACCAATATTTAACAGGGTGTGAAACACTTGCAACAACAAAAAAATAAAATATATGGGTTGAGAGAGAGTTCTGTCATAAAGAAGAAAATTGTACTAATTATATAAATTACTCTGCCTACCTCTTTCTGCTTCTGTAGGACCTCTCTTCCTTTGTAGCACATAAGGGTTAAAAGGTGCTTCTTCAGGTGGGTGGCCAATAGTTGACTGAAGCTACAGCACACAAATAGAGTTTTTCTGTTTAACAATGAACAGGTAAGTTAAAAGCACTTTCCCCCCCAAGGATTAAGACACAGTGGTTGCAAGAGGCACATAGGTGAGAATCAGAAAGTAAGAAAGGGATCCAAAAGAGTTTATTTCATTCTGGAGGCTATTGCTGAAGCAAATATCCAGACCAAATGAAACATACACTGCTGAAGCACAAAAGTATATCCAAAATATTTCAGAGTATTAGATACAAGAGAATTAACTGTACTGGGTCATGCACAAATCTTATTCTGCAGATATTAAATTTACATGATCATTTCAAATCTGCCTTGTAACAGAAGTAGTCATAAGGATTTCTCTTTAATCTGTCCTTCCTCCCTGTCCAAGTTATCTCTCCCCTTACCTAGGGCATGAGGAAATTTTTAGCACAAGTGAAAAATAAAAACAATTCCCCTTTTCTCTTGTGGATACTACAGAGTGACTCCACTTTAAAGAAGCTGAACAAACTAGTGTAAAAAGTTATTATGTGAATAGGGTTTGTGTAACTTTAGGGACAAATATCATTGACCAGATACTAGGCCATTTTGTCTCCTCTGAGAAGGGAGAAAATGATTTAATTAATTGAGCATCTGGTTCGAATACAATCCCTCTGCCTTTTCTCTTGTCAGGTGAATAATGTGGAGTACACAAACCATCCCAACAGAAACATGGTGTGTTCTGGATCTATTTTGTTGAAGGATTAGGCTGGCCCAATAAAGTATACATGCTCCATTCTGTCTGTCAGCATGGAATTACAGAACACGGACAGAACTTATTTCTGCAGTTTAGTCCCTTTTTTCTCTCAAAGTAGATTTTACTCTACTTATTTGTGACCTTACCCTCCTACAAGAGTGTTTTAAAATGAAAAATTCAAATGTTTCTGCAAGTTCATTCAGTTCAAATAGGAAAAAATGTATCATTCACGGCCAGGCTTTGCAAACGAAGATTAAGGAAGGACTCTACCCAAGCTTGCTACAAGAACATTGGTGGTTAAAAAGGCCAATGTGAGATGGACAAGTCCAGTTGCAAAGGGCACAGTGGAAAGTCTCCTTTGGTGGTACTGGCCAGACTCGGTTCTTTCTGCGTTGCCTTTTCTCCTCAGAAATGATTCTGTGTGATCTCAAAAGAGGCAGCACCATTACAGATGGTGCGTCTCCATGTCCCCCGAGTGGAGGCCAGAGTAGACCAGTTATGGTGGTCAATATGGCCAAGGCTGAGATGTTGTTTCAGGGAGTCCTTGTATCTCCTCTTCGGGGCTCCTCTCTTGTGGCAGCCAGTGGCGAGTTCGCCACAGAGCCCAATCTTGGGGAGGCGGTCATCCTCCACCCTGGAGACGCGCCCTGCCCAACGCAGCTGTGTTCTCAGCAGCATGGCCTCAATACTTGTGACCGCTGCCTGTTCAAGGACAGACACATTGGTCACTTTGTCAGTCCAGGGGAT
>VXAY01006712.1:368053-404175 GCA_013399855.1 Oxyruncus cristatus
ATGATATGGGGATGATGGAAGACTTCCTGAGGTGCAGGTTGGTAAAAAACTTCCGTCTTCTTCAAGCTGACTTCCAGCCCAAAAAGCTCAACAGCCTCTGCAAAGCAGGATGTTAAACGCTGCAGAGCGTTTTAGTTTTAGTATTATCTTGGTTAACTAATATAAATGTATGTGTGGAATGTTATTTCTCATTGTTGCAGATGGATTAAATAGCTTAATAATGTCTTTTTCATTTATATTGCTTCCTTCTCCTCTGGAAGGAAATGGGAGACCTGGCTGCCCCGAACAAAGAAAAAGCTGAGATTCTTAATGACTTCTGTGCCTCAATCTTCAATGGCAAGTGCTCCAGCCACACTGCCCAAGTTGAGAAAGACAAAGGAAGGGACTGGGACAATGTGCGCAAGTCCACGGGAACTGATGAGATTCATCCTCAGGGATCTGTCAGGCAAAGTTGCTAAGCTACTATCCATAGTTTTTGAAAAATTGTGACAGTCAGGTCAAGTCCATGATGACTGGAAACAGGTGAATATAACCCCACTTTTAAAAAAGGAAGTTTAATTCTGCAGATCTTTTTTGGTCAAAGGGAACTTTATCTTAATACAGCCAAGATACAGGATAATAGATTGCTCCTGGTATTCTTACAAGAAACAGGGAATGGACAAAATGACCATGGATTTCTTCAACCAGTAAAAAGGAGTACAAGAAAAGAGTCCACCAGAGAAGCCTGTTAAAAATGTCACATAGGAATGAAATGGCTCCAATTACTCTAAATCTGACCTTCACAGTAAATATTTTAACTTTATATAAGTAATATAGTAATATTCTTATGAAGGTAATCTGTACAGCAAGAGCAATTTCTTTTCAGGTTAACAATTCTGATTTGAAAAAAATGCAGACCTATATGTAGGACCACAAAGTCGTCTTCCTTTGCTAAACCAAACTGAATAGTGAAATACTGCGTGGCAAAGGTCTCATTAGCCAAATCCTCGACGAGCATTGGCTAAGACATCTCAGTTGCCACTAGATGGCACGAGTGCATTTCAAATGTTTAAATTACCGATTTTACAGTAGTAAAACAGCTTGAGAAATTTTGATCTGGATTACTTGTGTATAATTTTAGTATTCAGATCAAAATTTGAGTTTGTGAAATAAAAAAAATATTCCCAATAACCAATAAATATAATATAAAAAATAAGCATTTTGTTTTTATTTACTGTCTGAAAGTTTTTGTCATAGGAGAAGTAACTGCTTAGTTGTCCAGATGTAAAGTAAACTCTTCATGTTAGGGTTAATGAGTTGTTCAGAGCCTAGAGTCTAAAATCTGACAGTGGGATGAAACTTGTGGCTCTGAGTATTCAGGGTTAAGTACACGCAAATGGTGATCAAATCAGATTTCTGAAATTATTTTTTCAAATGACTGGTCCTTCTCTGCAAATATGCTTCAGCCTGTACTCTGTTGCCCAGGAAATAGGTAGGAAAGGCAGGAAATAGGTATTTGACAGCAGGAAGTGACCAGAGTGAGTCACAGGTTTCACCAGGTGAACAGGCAGCAGTGTAACCAAAGCCGTGTTTAGAGAATTCAAAACCCACACCCACTTTTGTGAAGGAAACCAAAATGTGTGATAGCATAGCATTGTATTTCGGATGGTTTGGAGCATGTCCTGAGGCTGCATATGTATTTGCATAAGACAAATGCACCTTGGAAAAGGTATGGGAGTCCTGTAAGGAAATACAGACGACAACAGCTATTGGTACTTCAATATAAAGGTGAACTGAAGTCATAGAAAAAGAATAATTGTTATTTATCAGGATTATCAACTGCAGCATGTATCAAACACAGTTTTTTCACTCTGAACAGTAGCACACCTCTAGGGCTTTTCATGCCTGATCATTTTTGTTGAAGAGCAACCGGAAATAAATAAATAAACATAGACTCATGGGTCGAACAGGGGCATAAATGCTATTCTCAGTATGCAAACAAGGTCATAACTACATGCTTCAGAACTACACCAGTTACTGGACAGCACAGTTTTCTGGACATGCAACAGCATTTTCACTAGGAAAGGCCTGGGCTCCTCTCGGCTTCCTGATGTCACCTTTCCCATTCTGCTTGCTCTTGTGACACCTTACACTTGCCCAAATGTAATTCAGTGCATAACAAGATTTGTGCACATAGGTTATGTAAGAATACATTTTATTAAAAAATTGTTCCCCAAATGTGCTAAGTAATAAAATAATTATGTAAGTAAGACAATTTTCTGATTAGGAGGGATAGTTCAGAGTAGAAATATAATAATACTTTGAGTGATTTTGAAAAACATTTTATCACATTTAATTTGCAGACATGTTGAAATCTCCACTAATATTTTGTGAGAAATTACTTAAAAATAGTCCCTCTATTTTTAAAACTTCTTGAAAGCCATTGCTTTAGTTACAAAATCAAGCCCATAATTATGCAGATGATTAGGAAACAAGCAGAAAACTTACAAAATCTTCAAAATCTAATTGTTAGTAGTCAAGACAGCAAGCCAAAAGATAGGGGGAAAACAGTGAAATTAGTCATGTAAGTCTATTTAATTCAGTCAAAAACCTGAAAAACACTATATATATGAGGCACCTTTTTGCTGCCAGCCTTTGGAAAGGTGTACGATTTGAGTCTTGAGATAATTCCACCTCCTGCCAAACTCTAGAAATCACAATGTCAAAGAGGAACAGTACATGTGTCATGAAAATAGGTAAACATATTTTACTAAACAAAAGAACTCTGCAAGAATAAAACACTCCCAACCCTTCTATTGCATGCCTGCGAGAACATATACGATGCATCGAACAAACGTAGCATAGGAAATCTTAGTACTACATTTTGTTTCAACTATATGCTACTTTGAATCTGTAGAAATACCGTAAGGCAGTTTTTAAGTTCAAGTGCACTGCCCTTTCTCCAGATCTGTATTTATACAGTATGTTTCATGTTTCTCCTGCCTCTGTTATTGAACTTTAGCTACCAACCCCCAACATATTTGGCAATGTAAAGCAGTTGATAACTTTGGCATGGGGAAATACGGCAATTGTACTGAGCAAGAGTTGAAGCACACCTTTGTCTTACAACCAACAATGTAAAGTAAAAAGCACACAAAAAGATGTTAGTTCCAAACAAAAATGAACAGGGTTTACATTTTTCACATGCACTTATGTTCTGTATAAAGTTACTTTTCGAAGATATACAAATATGTTCTACAAAAATACATTAATTTACTTAAATGTGACAAATTAGCATTTCTAGGGGTCACTGAGAGATCACACCTGGCTAATTAAAACTGTGACGCATTACTTACAGATTAAACATTTAGACTGATGCTGAGGTTGAAAGACACATTCTCAGCCACTTTAAACAGCCTTTGAACTGACTTTGCAGGGAGAAAAAAGTAATTTACAAAGTCAAAGGGGTCAAAATCACCTTAAATCTGGTCATGGAGCCTCTGGTGAAAGGCAAGAAAATTCAGACCAATTTTTAATTTTTTTCTTTTTTTTTTTTTTTAATTTTTATATGTATTGCACCCTGAAATACAGTGGTGATATCCTAAAGCCTTAGTGCAATAGCCTTAGCATGTCCAAATCTGAAGTTGCTTTGAAGATTATAAAGTGTATGAACACTGCAGAAAGATCTGCTGAATGGTATGCAAGACAGACTGTCCAACTAATTTAGTGGCAAACTATTCATGTATAAGGGCTTGGAGTAAACTTTATGTCAGGGAAGGGATTTGTGTTGCATTTGCTATTGAGCAAACCTGTAGTAACAAAACGTTAATGTTTCTTGTAACACGGACATCTGCTTTTCAGCGATACTAATACGCTTCCTCTGCAAAAGGAAGGACTTTATGCTTAAAGTCTGCATTGAAGGTTAATTTTCCCATGCAGAATATGGAGATTTGTTTATTTTTGCTTCCCTTAGAACACCATGGATAATATGAAACATATATAATATTCCCACACTGAGTGCGTTCGCTCCATCTCTATGACTGCATGTACACCAGATGATACACACGTGACCTCATGTGCTTAAACTTCACCGACTTACTTGTAAATGGCACAGACCCAAACCTCCAGGCAATATTTAATAAAAAATAAGGGACTGGTTTTGGTTGCGTAATTTCCAATTATTTGAAAGGGCACCTGATTTTCATAAGTGAAAGATGCGGATGACTGCAGGGACTCCATATCACTCAAATAAATATAATTGCCTAAAATATTTTTCCATGATGTGGGACAACATCAAGATAATGACCTTGATGATTGAGCTCTCCAGAAAGACAACTAAATTAAACCCTTTATTTCAGATGAGATCAACTACATCTGAACAAGATAGCATCATGTGATTCTGTGTATGTATCGCACTTCGGGTGGTTCCTCTAATCAATGGACTCTAAGAACTTAGGCAATTATAATAACTGATTGGCTTGCTCAGTCTTCATGGAGATGAGGAAAGAATCGCCCCTAACTCACTGCACAAGGAATCAAACCCTTGTGCAGTGCCCAATTTTAAATGCACACTCCAAATAAGGTAAATCAAACCTCCACTTCAGCCAGCAGATTCTCAAAGTGAACAATGCAAATAATAAAGTATCTCTTCTTCTAGGGTTGATACAATGACTGCAGAACATGATCATCAGAGAGATATTTTGCCTATGAAAAATACTGGGGTTTTTTTTCACATACATTATATGTATAAAAGAAGTTAAAAATTAAATGATTACTAGAACATTCAAAACACTGATGAAAGCAATGCTTTCATCAATATGTTAAGCTTCTTTTCAACTTACTGCTTATATTCCTAGAGAAACAAACTCACAGTTGCAATAACATAAAAGATTTAGGATTCCCAAAGCAGTGTATGACTGTAAGCCTTCTCAAATAAATTGCTATATCACCACATACTCTTACCTTAGGAAATGTTCCAGAAGAAGAAGGATGAGTATTAAAACCAAAATTATCTGTAAAATAATCAAATGTAAAATGATACTGAGAAAGGCGAGAAATTTGTATGAGAACGCAGAATTTTACATAGGAAACCAACTTTCTAGTTTTTAAATCACATTACAGTGTTTCTCTTGGACCATCTTCTTTGCTCTTGTTTCATATACGCAGCAGACTGTGGTACTATCTGCCACAAAGACAAAAAGTATGTGCAGTGCCTAAATGATTCAAAGGAGAAGAAAAGGTACAGGTGGAAAAAGTATGTAAAGATTCAAAGGAGTAGAAAAATAAAAGAATCAAGGGTTAGACTTGGTGATTTTAAATGTATTCCCCAACTACAATTCTATTCTGTTCTATTTATTCCATATCCTCTCACCATGGAACTGTTATCCAGTTAGAATGACATAAGAAGGGCTTAGAGAGAGAACACCACCCTGGAGGAGAACAAGTTAGACCCAGATCCATCAGAAGCACCTCTTTTCCTGTTTCAGACAGGGCAAGAGGGGGGGCAAGGTCTTTTCAGTATGACATGGCATTAAAGAAGAAACAGGATAAAAAGCACACCGAACCTCAGGACACTTCCTCCCTTCCCCCCAGTTATCAAGGAAATCTATTTATCTGACGCCCATTTTCAGCATCTGGTGCAGCCAATCCGTTGTTCTGCCCTGCCCTCCCCAGCAGGGGAAGCAACTTCTGGCAACTCACCTGCTGGGTGCACCCAATCTGAGTGCCCAGGGCAGCGCCGCTGATGTGCTTCAGCATTTGGAGTGAGGACCATTGGAGCAGTGCTTGTCCACGTGTGTGGTTCCATAACACTCACTGCCACTTTGAGCAGCATAGCACATTTCAGGTCTGACAGTAATTTAGAGCCAGCAATAACCTGAATTGCTAGCCTGGAGCTACAGGATCTGCCTCCATCATGCATGGTCTGGCAGATATTAACCCATTTCCAGAAGGAAATCTGCACCCAACCTACATGGCAAGTGGGAAAAATGTGCTCATCTTTATCATAATGGTCATGGCTGTTTATACACATAAAAATAATAGGAATAACTCACCATTTTCTGAGCCAAGTTGTGGACAAGGAGTGGTAAGGACCCTTAATAATCCATCTGGTTTGTATGAATAATGCTCAACTAGCTAACAGAATGAGAGAGGAGAAAAAAAAAAAAGAAAGAATGATAAAAAAGTACGTGAAAAGGTAAGGGTGGTAATATTATGTATTGTCTCTTTAGGACTGTGTACATATGTGCAATCACTGTTACATATTACAACAAATGACCTGGGTATACAGCAGATCTTTACTGCACATGTTCTTATCTCACTTTTCCTTTTATTTAGCAGGGGTGCATGTTTCTGAAGGAACCTTATGGATGAAGTCAGAAGGTGACCCAGGAAGTGGATTTGTAAGACTCAGTATTCCCCACTAGTTCTGCTAGTAAACAGGTTTATAACTTTAAGTAAATAATTTATTTTTATCCCTATGAGTTTCCACCCTCTTATTCTTGGGGTTTTTTTGTTTGTTTTGTTTTTTGTTTGTGTGGGTTTTTTGGGGGTTTTTTTTGTTCGTAGTTTTTTTGTTTGTGTGGGGTGGTTTTTTTGTTTGTTTGGGGTTTGTTTTGTTTTGTTTTGTTTTTTAATTTCTGGGGTATAGTTACAGTGCAAGAATTGTCCTAATACACAATGCCTTCTTTGGACCTCAAAGTCACAGTGAGATGTATGCAGTTAATAAATGCATAGCACCAACAGTTGTGGCCATTTGTGCCTGAATTGTCCTCTCCATGTCATTTTGTTACAGTTATGTTATTTCTGTTTTTACTTTGGTGCATTTGGGTAGAAAGGAGGCAGTCTCTGAGTTGCAGACATGTTCAAAAAAATTGTGAGACACCACAACTGCTTTAAAATTTCCAGTGATACCAGGAAAGAAATATGCAGGACATTTACAAAAAGGCTAAGAATTAATATATGCAAGCAAATAATCAAATTTTAGATTTGTGAGTCACTTTACTTGTTTTAATAGATTTTTAAGCAAAGGGACATGGGAGATTTCTACGGGGGTTTCAATTCCCTCAGTACTTTTAATTTATGCATCATTTCACCAGTATTCAATTTTAGTATTAAGAAGTATGCACTGCTTAGTTGCTTAATCTTTACCAGGGTTCAGACATATTTTGGTGGTAAGCCTCAGCAAATAAGGCTTTTGCAGATTTGGATGTAGGGAATTTCAGAGCTAAAGACTGCATTATGTGTACAGCATCGTAAATCATTCCATTTGTACTTCCCAGAATTCTGTTTGCTTCTGTCATAAAGGACAATAACAGAAGACTAAGCATAGCCATGAATATGGTCACTTGCAAATGCAAATGGCCTTCCATTCCAGAGAATGTTCAGCTATCTGAATAATTAATTACAGCAATTTTGAACTCGGCTAGGCTGCAACATCACATTTAGAAATTATTAAACTCTCTACACTCACAGAGCTTTCTACATTAACAAATATTTTCTTCATGTATAGAAGCCACACAGACTTGGAAACATATAACAAATAACCTGCCAGAACATTTTGGTTTTAGTCAAAGACTGTTGTAACATGGCAAAATAAAACAAAGCTGCCTTGGTCAGTTATATGGAAATCAGATGACAGTTACCCACGGGATAAAAATTTAACAGACCTGCCAGAGGGTGTCAAATCTTTTTCCATCTGGTATGGAGAGCTTTCCTGTCTTATCTCTGTCAATACGGTAATGCAGTACTTTTCCATCATTTAGTAGGCACAGGGCATAGGAACCATTCCTGTCCCTTTCTCGGATACTGTAGGAATAAGATTTTCAGGGTTACAATCTACTAAGAATGAACATTCTCCTTTTAGGTTTTAAATTAAAAGCAAAACAAAGTCAGCGTTGCGACTTCTGAAGACATTCTGTTAAGCCTTTCATTCATTTATTCATGTAACTTGTTTTCAGGTACATTCCCTGAAGTTTCCCTTCTTTTCTCCAAAATGCAACAGATTAAAAGAGAAAATCCATGTAAGGCCCTTTGTTAGGCAGCTACAGAACACTGTGCAGTGCATAAAGCATGCTTTGAGAAAGTATGCATTTGAAAGCCTCTGCAGTGCTGGCCCACCTGTCTTGTGTATTTTGACAGTAAGAGTAGAAAATAAAACATTAAAAGAATATAATGTGAAAATCAAACAAAGGGAAAAATCTATGTGCTCTGAAATAGATTTTTTTTTTTTTGGCTGGAAATTTAAAGAAAATCATGCATTTCTGTAATCATTAATCCTCATAATTTCAGTCAAGACAATATTTTGTTGCAGATTTCATGCAAAATTGATTTGAAACTCTAGGTGGTATTGGCATGTATATACCTAAACTTCACCATGGACAGGTCATGGAATGTAACATAAAAACTTTGTCTAAAATTCATAGGTATCCAGGATGATCTCCTTTTTTCAGCAGACCTGCAAGCACCATCTGAGATGCCTGTAAAGTGTGGCAGAGTTGTTTTGTGGGTACTAGAGGCCTGGGTATTCTGGTGACAAGACCCAGAGTAGACAGGAATTTGCTACTAGCTCCATCATAGTCAGTGCAGTGTTTCTGAGGTTAGAAAGTAGGCTTTTTCTTTTCGTTTGAGTTGCCCATGTGCACTTACTGCTGCCAGTGAGACAGCAATAGAGTTAGACTAAAATTTTTTAGTGAAAAACCCAGATTCTGCAACAGTGAAATATTTCTTGTTCCAATGTGCACAGAAATCTCCTCACTCTCCCTGGAATTTTTGAACAGCCCTGAAAAGAAGTACAGCAGTATATGCTCACTAAGATGTTAAGAGGCTTTGTTGGTGCAACATTAGTACTTGTTATCGTATCTCAAAAGATTGCAGAGGCGAGTATTAAATTCTGTTCCTCAGCTGACTCACTCGAGGCTGAAGTAGAACTGTGTTTTGTCTGAACTACTCATGCACCTATTTTTTTTCAAGTAGAGTGATTCTTGTTGCCTAAGACTGAACAGGACACTGGCTAAAGCAAAAGGGAAGTAATGTCAAGTTTTTTGTTTTCTGAAACCAAAGTAGCTTGCCTAAGTCTCTAAGGCAAATTGAAACACACTGTGGTTTTTCATTATAGATGTTTTCTCAGTGTGTTGATTTCCTGTGCTGACTGACCAGTGAAGAACAACAGGCTCTGCTAAAATGAAGAATGATTTTTACTTTGTCTTTCTCTGACTTGCCCTAAGCAAACAAGGCTTAGGAAAGTATTTTCAGAATAGAGGGCATTGTTTCTAAAACACAAACAAATGGCACTTCTTTGCAATCAGACTTCTACTCAGAATCAAGCACAAGTAAGACTATAAAAATGCAGTGGATTGCTTCCCAGCAATAAATGTCCCTCATGTTTCACGTGAAGAAATGGTGGCTCCAGTGCAACTAGATCTACTGAAACTATCATTTGCAAGAGTTGTTACTAGTAGAAGAAGCATTGTAAACATTTCTTGAGGGCACAAACACCATAGGGGAGGAGATCCTTGATTTCTAAAGATTACAGCACAGACCCAAACAGCTCTATCACTATTTAGTGAAGGATTTAGGCACAGTTCAGATTTACGAGGTTGAAGTTGCATTTCTGAGCTTTTTCTTCCCCTAACCCAATAGCTACATAACTCTGAAGACATCTGCAGTTCACAGTCAGGGCAATTTCTGTCATCCTAAAAGAAGTCTCCATTCTAACACTCATGATTCACCAGGGTCCACAGGGAGCCTTGTTCTCTCAGTGTTGTGGAGCAGGTGTTTTTTGAAATGTAGGCAGTCAACTCCAGTACAACCTGGATCCCTACAACAAAAAAACCCAACAAAAACAAAAAACCCCCACAACACAAAAAAAACCCACAAAAACAAAACAAAAAACAGCCCCCCCCCCAAAAAAAACCCCAAACCAAAACAAAAAAAAGCACAAAAAACAAAACCAGGAGGTACTACCATCTTCCCAAACATGTGTGAAGAGCAGAAGTATCAAGTGCATTGAAACAAAAGCTAAAGTCTTAGTTTTGGCAACAAGACTGGATAACAGTATGCAGTAACTTACTGTAAAATACAGAATCAAAGGAAAAGGCTGTTCAAATTGGAAGGTTATAAACTGAAACGTCTTTGAAAGGAAATAAAGGTTTTCACAACTTCTTGATAGTTCTGCCTGTATTACCCAGCGTCTATCAGATTTGAGAACTCTCTTCCCATGTGGAACCGTCCTTCTGTGAAAAGTAACAATTCTCAGAATGTTGACAAAAAAAAAAAATCAATATTCCAGATGCACTCTCTGTTTTAATGTGCTCTGAAATGTAACACAATATTCACTGTTCTTCAATAAAAACTGATAACAAAAAAAGTCTTCATTTTAAAAAGTTGGGGGTTTTTTGATTTTTTAAGAGAAAGAATTTTGGCAAGGAAGCCAGCACTGAAATATCACCTGGCCTTCCATTTCATGCTATAGCAGAGAATTACAAATGTGCAGAGGAAAAACATAAAGATAATAAACACCTGTAAATAAACATATTGTTTATTGTCTTTTCATCCTCTGAAAATAATCAGAAATACAAACAACTCCATTGAGAAAAAAATTGAATTCACAGATATTTTAGAGAAGTGCCAAGGTACCTAGCTTTTTTATGACATACGTTTGTAGAACAACACAAAAAGGAAAGTAGAAACTCAAACTGTTACCTGATGCAATGCAGACAAGTTTAGGTATTGATTTTATATTTAATACAATCTATGTTTGTGTAATCTTTACGTTTTTGTGACTGTAACCCAGATAGCAACCAATAACTATTTGGAACATCACTACAGATGGTGTAAATACCTATCCATTCCTTCCTTTGGTAAAGTCTATTTTTGTTTGGAAGCAAAAAGAACAATGACTCAATTTTTTTCTGCTTCTATCTGCAAAACCAAATGATCCCTCTCTTTCTAAAGGAAAATATCCCTGAGGGTAAAAAAANNNNCTACTGTAACATGCCTCATTTACTGTGTAGGAAAAAAACACCCGGAAGTTGCAGCATTTTCCAGTGGAGAATAATGAAGAAAATAAAGGAGCAAAATGCTTGGTTTAGTATTGGTGTGAAATTATTCTTCCTCCTGGATCCAAGGCCATGCTGAAGTTTATTCTGGGGTTTGCTTTGCCTTGTCAGTGATAAGAGCTTCGTTGATGCCAGAGATACTGACATTCCTCACTGCTGATCAATCTGCAGCCATTCCCTGCTTGTCTGCCCTTATGACCATCTCTCTGGTAGTGCTATTAACAACATGCCTACCCATTATCACTTCAAAGATCTGCTGCATACTGCACATGTTCCAAGTTTTAAGGCAACAAGAAATGAACTTGGTGCCATCTGTAAAAGAATTAAGGAAAGGACAAAACGGATTGACCGCTGCCTTCATTTGCATCATTTCTTCTCCTCTGTTTGGTAACACATTCAAAGCTGTTTCAGAAATGTCAGCAGGCTACAGAATTTAGGGGATAGCTCAGCCTCACACTATTGCTATCTACAGTGGAACCTAAAAATTCATCTCCCCACAAGGCTGCTGCACAGTTACAAAATACTTCTGCGAGAAGGGTTGCATCACATTGGTCTAGCTATCTGGCTTCACCCTGCCAGCATAACGATGTTCCACCAAACCCCTGACAAACTGCTTTGCTGTGAAACTGCACCACAATAGAGTACCTGCTCAGTACAGATACCTTAGTAGGGGATTGCGGCTTTTCTTCGCGCCTCTGACCCTCCCTGCTGCTGAAGCAGACAAAGCAGAGCCAGCTTCGAGAAGCCACAGCTCTGCTGCGGTGTCACTCAACTACATATCCAGCTGAGGTTCAGAGAACAACCCTCCCAAGCTGCTGTGGAGTGGAAGACAGCACCTCCAGAAACATGGTTCACTGTCAGTGTTTTATCTTGGAAGATTTTTCTATTATATAAGTCTAGCAACTGCTTGGCACTCCAAAGAGGAACTTCATGGTTAATTAATAGCCCTGAATTGAGGTCTTGTTTTCACCTTCTTTGATGTCAACAATGTCCAGTTCCATTTATGGATACAAACTTAATACTGATAGAATTATTTAAAGAATACTCTACCAGGTCAGATAAATCTCCTGGTTCAGTATGCACCCTAGCAGTGGGGAAGTCCTAGAAGGCAGTAAGATTAGTGTAAATATAGACTGCTAAGTATAATGAAAAGGAAAATTTTTGATCAGGAAAAAGACTAGAAAAAAATCCTACAGACAACTGCAATTCCAAACTTGCCATTTTGAAATGTTTTTACTAGTGTTAACTATTGTGATATATAAAATACAGTTTAGTTTCTAGATGTCATGGGATGCCATGATGAGCATTGCTGTGAATCGTTCTAATAGTCTAAATTACTTTTGTCCTCTTCAGTCATCTCATTGCATACTGAAGACAGTCATATGATACCAAAATAGTTTTCTACTTTCCTTTGACACAACTGTTCATATTTTATGTGAACTACATACAGCTATAAACCCATGTAAAAAGTTTACAGAGACGAAACTGCTAATTATGCAATGCCAATGCCTTCACTCACAATTTCTCTAATGTTGAATTTTTAAGTTTAACAGTCTTTCTGAATACTCTTTATCCTCCTCCAACTTCAGAACCTCTGGTTTTTAACACATATGCAGGATCACATGCTCATATAACTGAAGTGGTCATTACTGGCGATAAATCAAGATGTGCCAACTCTTACCACATAACAGAGCTGTTTCCTATGTGAAACTGCAGAGAAAACTGGCTTTTCTTATATTGCTGTTCTGTCACTGTTAGCAAAGTTACAATTTATTTTTAATCTGGTCCCCATGTGTACAGTCACATACATAATACTAACAATATTATAAATATTTTATGATACATTATAAATATAAATACTATTACAATGTCAATAACAGTATTAGCAGTATTAATAGTTTGATCTATGATCGACGTGTGTTACCAGGCAAAATGTAATAAAACCCAGAAGTTTGGTCAAGAATCATCATCCAACATAGAATGCCAAGAGTGTTAATGAATTTAACTGGGGCTTAAGACTTAAAGTTCTCTATTTTCAGTTGTTCTTCAGGTCCTTTTAGAGATATTTTATTTCTATTCCACTGAAATATTTTTTCCTCCAAATTCTGTGCCAAGTGGCAATCTTACTAAAATGTTCTTCCAAGAAGAGATGGACATCTTTTTATTTCATTTTGTTGCTATGTTTGGGTTTGAAAACAAACTCTTTAGCATCCACATACATTCTAACTTCATTGACTCTTCACCCATGACAAAAACTTTAAAAAGACCTTTGAAAATTCCCTAGTAAAACACCCAGAGTTAGCTCAGAATTTTTCCTTGGGTGAGTTGTAGCGTTCTTTTTATGCTATTCACGATATTTTAAATAGAAAGCTTTTCAACTGTTTCCATAATTAATATATTAAAAATAATTCTAGATTTTGTAATCCTGTAGCACTGCAAAGCTCTGCTAAAGAAATCTAGATGTTAGATATGTTCTCACAGAGGCTGCTGTCCTGGATTTAGTTTCAAGGTAGTTAGGTCAGACAGATAGCAAATTTCTGGTGCAATGAAGTTTTAGAGACCTGATCCAAATATATAGAAATATTCCAGCCTTCTAATATTTATAATTTTTTCCATGATAAAAATATGATTTTTGTCATATGCTAGCATCGGTTTGTGGACTTGTTAAATAGCCTTGGACTACCTCATCCCATTAAAAATCTAGCTTCCCTCTGTGTTGCCAGGCTCCAGTTCCTACCTCAAAAAGCAAACTTGTCTTTGACTGTGTTTAAGTTTTACTTTTCAGTCAGCTACCAGGCTTGAGTATATCAGCCAGTGTAAGAAAAACAGTCCCCGAGCAGCTACATTCACAAATTCACAGTCTTCAACACACAAGAGGTAGAGAATATTCTGCCAAGCACTGCTGCTCGGTAAGTAAAGATGTGTGATGTCTGTGCCTGAAATGTAAAACGATGCACCGCTCTCACACGCAGCAGTTTTGTGGATACCGCTTCAGTTAGAAATCAGTGGTTTATTTCTCAACACCTTCTGAGCAAGCCCGTGTCAAGCAAACTGCTGCAGACAACCTCCCTGAATTAGACAGTTCTTTCATTGTTTGCAATGAGCCTCCAGGTCTGTGGGTCTAAAACTTAGAAAAGCTCAGGAAGACAAAATAATGGATTCCTGATGCAAATGAACAACACATAATTTCTCTTGCTGCTCTGGGTACTGACCTGCTTCTTCCCTGAGACCGTAAAAGTAAATGGCAGGCGAGTGGTCACTAAGCTCTAAACTGACCTGATAGGAAGTCTGTGCAAGAACAATCAATGCTTTGGAAAACACCCTACAGGTGCAGATGTAAGCAGTATTATCCTTAATAAGGGGAACCCAAGCCCAACACAGCAGCAGTTATATATTCATATTACTTAATCTCCAGTGGCACTTCTTATGGTTTGAAGAGAACCTCAAAGTTAGCGTTTCCTCCTCTGCGGGTTTATCTATCTGATGGGAAAGCAGCCACCTCAGTTCCAGCAAAACTGTATAAGGTACAGACCCACCGACACAACCAGTCCCGCGGGAGAAGGTCTGAGTGCCACCCACACAGCTCATTGAGCACGTCACTGCAGACAGCAGTCTCCTAGGCCATCTTTAAGGAACACAGGAAAATCCTGAGGAAGTATTTCTATTCAAAGCAGTCGGAATACTTACAGAAAATTAAAAAGGGAGTAGTGTTTGTAATAGAGCCTGGAAAGGTCAAGTCTGCTAAAAAATCTCACTCCCTTACTCCCAAATCCTATCCCTGTTGTTAAGAAATATTAGCCAATGGATCCTTTTCTTTGGAGAAAAATTAGCTTCTTTTTTTTTTTTCTTTTTTTCCTTCTTTCTTTCCTTCCTCCCCACCCTGCCCCATTTTTGGCCACACAGAAACCAACATGTGCATGAGGTCAACTGGAAAAGATGCAAGTTTTAATACAGGATTGACACCATGGCTCAGCTGCTATAACATCGATTTTGTAAGGTGTTGAAACAGAAAGGAATAAGGCAATATTTTTTTAGGAAAAAAACCCCATAAGATCATTAACAGAAGGGATTGATATTTTATTTCAGATTACACATCCATGTATGATCCTGTGTCTAAAACGTAGGAGAAGAAACCAGCAAAGCCACACATCAGGAAAAAGGAGAATTGAATGGTAATGCTGGGCTGGTAATCTACAACAACAGCTATGTGCATCAAAACCATTAAACTCCTGTGCAGTGGTGAGAAGCACTGATAAAAGATGAATGTTACTGAAATCTATGGCTCCACAAACTTTTGTAACACTTCTTTTTTACAGATATAACAAAATCTGTAACAAATTTACGGCAAGGAATTGGTACAATGGGCAGCGAAAGCAACCTGGTAAACAACCCTCCAGATGTGGAACTCAGAAATACAGAGTAGGAGGCTGAGAATGCAAATGCATGGCAAATTGCATGAGTCACAAAAAAAATTCAAGGAATGGGAGAAGGAAAGAGTCCTTTTTTTCCAAGAAGTGATATGTCACTACATTCAAAGTACTCATAGGTAAGACTTCATAGGAATAAACTTTACCGAAAATTACGATTTAAAGGAGTCACTGATTCCTGTGTGGCACAATTACAGCAAATCAGTAAAGTGGAAGAAATGATGCCGAAAGAAGCATCCTGCACTCACACATGGGATTTCACTTTGGACTAGCTCTGAAAAAACCAAAGCTGGTTGAGTGTTAAAAAGAACTATATATGCGGGTGATGAAACTTCTCTCAGAAATTATACATCTCTAAGTGAGCCTTACTTGGCCATGATTTTTAATCTTCATTTTCTATCATTGTATAACTATTTTCTGGTTTGGAGGGGGAGGGGTAGAATGGCAAAAGGTGGCTCTTTCAAAATACTGATATTTTCCAAATGAGGACTTTCCAAAAGAAAAACCTTTTTGTTAGAAGACTTTGTCTGGCTCTAGACCTTACTGCTGGCTGTCTGTCACTATCCTAAGTGACTATTTGTTCTCAGAGAACAAAAGAACATGAGGCCAGGCAAATGCAGATGGTCAGCAACAGACACAAAGTGGTGCTGCCAAGGCAGAAGTAATTTCTTCTTCCAGTTTGTTTAACTACAAAATGAAGCACCACCACTGTCCCTGGGAGACCTGGCAGATACAGATCCCAACAGCTGGTGAGACAGGCAGTTTGTCTGTAGTTGTACCAGTTTGGTAAATCTGCGTACTGGGTGCAGGTGGCCAGGTTCTGGCAGTGGGGCTGCAGAGGCCAGGGGCTATCCTGGGCTCCAGCAGGTCCCAGTGGATGCCCCTGCAGGTGTCCCTTGCTTTTGTTACAGTTTCCCGTCTTTAGTTAGCCTCTCTACACTTGCTTAGCGTAGAAAGCATCATGTCATGGCCATCATGCTGGACTGGCTTCTCTCACTGTGAGTGAGCCACCCTTTCAGGGCACATTCTCGTTTGAGATTTATTCAGAAGAATTTTACAGTAGCCCTGTAGGCAAACAGCAATACCATAGGAAAAAAAAAAAATGCACTCACAGAAATTTTCCGTTGTTTCTCGACCCGATGAGGATGCGGTGTTCTGACTCCTCCCGGGAGATCCTCCCATGGAACCATGGCATCTTTTCATGGGCTGTAGTGGCAATCAGCTTCTCCAGCTGAGGCTTCTGACTAATGATAGCTTGTTCAAGAGCGTGCCCCTAGAGAGGAGTAAAAGCACGGTGGAACAATGACAACATGACAGGTAGACTCCCAGCCTTTTGGAACTAATTTTGGGACACCCAAAATCTGCAGGTATTTGTTGCGTGTGAAGAAAAGGTCTGGTTTCTATAGAGATTTGAAACCAAAAAATAACGTATGGTAATCTATACATCACAGAACTGGGGTTCTTCCTGTACCTCTGAGAAAAAGAAGGAAAATTAGCCCATAAATTAAGCCCTTAATATAGCAGTATTTAACTATATTATAACATGCCATACTGTGATTTTAAAAGAAGTCTTTTTTTATGCTAATGAGACATAGGTGAGTAAACAGTGTCGGTCTGAGATTTCAAACGTACCTCCAAATTACATAACTGTGGCAGTGCACTGAAATACTCTGAACATGCTTTTCATTGTTGCAGCATGTCTATGTCAAAGACATCAATGCAGATTTCTCCAGAGCAGATAGAACAGCCCCAATTTTAGAGTGAAGTATTTAGAGTAATATTAACCTAGATAATTGTAATCTCATCTACAATCTACCAATTCTAACTTGGGCCCAGAATCTCAGGGCAAACCCCCCTAGTTTCATCAGTTTTTAACTTGAGTTCATCATCCTCCCTTTAGACTGGGCTCAGACTGTAGAAATAAGACTGTGAGCCTCAGCACTTGCAGAAAATAAGTTTCAGCCTTTGCCAGTTTGGGGATTGCTCCACATATTTTACAGAGCAGAATTCACAAGGTTACTTGCTAGTAGCAAAGGAGATTAAAAACCTTACGTAACTCCGTGAGTTCATAAAGGTAACTCATGATGGCATTCCAAGGTGAAATAATATTCCTGTTGCAACCTCCTACACTAGTGTTTCCATGTTAAGACTGGCTTCTTCATAGTAGTTCTCAGGAAAAAAATCCATCCTTCACATGGAATATTCCTGCTTGGCCCATGCAGTACTGAAGAAATATAGACAGTGCTCTGCAATGTAGAAACTGTCCTGTTTCAGGAAAAGTTATTTGTGGACATAATCTAAATTGGCATCACAGAAACAAGGTTAGCTAAGAGAGGAGAATACAAAACAAGTTGTCATGTCACCATGCCTGTCTGTATATCATTTCATAAAAATTGAGAGCTAAAAATAATCAAAGAAACAATTTCTCTATCTTGTTCATCACATCTATTAATTTTGGGTCCAAATCTGATGAGATATTTTAGTGAAGTAGTAGATAAGATTGTGCTAGCCTAAGACATAATAGAAATTGCAAGTTTTATAAATTTCAGGAAAACTACACTTAGGGCCAAGTTACTGCATTTATTGGGGAGAAGAAAAACAACCCACTGTTCAAACTCAAATGGCTGTGATTCCCTTGTGAAAAAATACCACCTAGCAGCAGCAAGAGATGGAAACAAACACTGCAATCTCTTTTACTCCTAGTTCAAAGACCACCTTATGGCAAGATCAGTCTGGTTTTACCTGCAAATTCCAAGTTTGTTTGACATATTCTCTGATGAGGTTCTCTTTCAAATCTTCAAAGGGTCCTGTTTTGGGTTCAATGCCTGGTGGTCGGTTGAAAGGTTTCCTCAGTAGACAGATAAGGCCATCAGCTTCCTCTGAGTGATATTTAATGAGTTCAGCAGGGCTGGCATGCGACTTGCCCCCTGCAATAGCGTATGAACCACTCAGCTCCCTCTCAATTGTGTAGTGATGGACCTTCCTTCCATGGGCCAAGGATAAGGCAAAGCCCCCCAGGTAATTCCGGCTTTGGCGGAGCAAGTATAGTCCATCACTTGCTCCTCCTTGCATCAGATACTCCTCGGCATCTTCACGTGTGATATTACCAAAGAAGTAGGGCAGGTGGTTAGCAGGGTTTGCTGTGCTGGAAGCCATCCTTTTGCCTTTCCGAGTAGCAAACCCAGTATCTGAAAATACACAGATGGAGACATGAGTACAAGCCGAAAAAAAAAAAAAACAACAGTAAAGGGCGGATCACATGCAGTGTGTTAACAGAATCACAGAACTATTTAGTCTGGAAATGACCTCCAAGACCATGGGTTCCAACCTGTGACTGATCACCACCCTGTCAACTAAACCATGACACTAAGTGCCCTGTCCAGTCGTTTCTTGTACACCTCCAGGGATGGTGACTCCATCACCATCCTGGGCAGGGCTTTCCAAGGTTTAACAACCCTTTCTGTGAATAAATTCTTCCTGATGTCCAGCCTGAACCTCTGCTGCTGCAGCTTGAGGCTGTGTTGGTAATACATTTGTTGGTGATACATAGGGCTGATACATAGTCATTTTGGAATGAAGATCACACTTTTATTTTAATCTTGTTAGAAGCTGTCTTTTTAAATCTCAATAGAAAGTTTTCCCCTATTATACAGTAATATAAAAGTTTTCTCTAGCTGCCCAGTTTTCTTTTAACTCTTTCTCTGTCTCCTCTGGTGCTTAACTATATAGAGGTCCTGACATCTTCATTCGTCTTAATGTCTCTATCCATTCTTTTTATTGGCCTCCTTCAATAAGAGGAAACAACTAGGTAAGAAAGGCTCAGTGAGAATAGTTTTATGACATTATAATTTTGCCTATAAGTTAGGTTTATGCAAGTATGTGTGTTGAGTATGGACTCAACAGTCCATACATACAGAGTAAGATATCTAAGTATGAAATGTACTCAACATACGGAGTAAGCCATATCTAGAGTATAAAATTAAATCGTTAACATTTGTCTCCATAGAGATTTACCAATTGATGCATTTTTTTAATGGTAAAAAAAAGTGACATTGTCTCTTTGAGCAGTTTCAATTTCAAACAGCTTATTTTGAAATAATATGAAAGCTTACTACCAGTAAAAACATAGATGAAATCAAATACAGCATCTCTGAAGAATAGTAGTGATCATAACAAAAGTAGCCTCAGTTCTTTTATTCATAACAATAAAAACAATCTCTAATGCATGTTTAATATATCTTATAGGTAGGGGATTACATTATTATATGTTATACTCTTTTTTTTTTTTTGTCAGATGAAGTGGCCCATGACGACAATTAACTATGTAATTGCAAGCTCACCAGTCAAGTCATTAATTGTTTCCAAACATTATGGATTATTCATATACTTTCTACTCCAAATGTTTCCTCAGTCCAACCACTGTTTAATCAGGATTGGCCAGACTGTCACATCTACAGTGTATGGTGCATAAAAAGGAAGGCATGTCATTTAGGAACAGATTAACGTCGTTACGTCTAAAAAGAAAAGAAGAATTCCACAAAGTATTACTGTCTGCACAGGGGTAAAATACCCCAGAATTACTTTCAAATAACACATTAAATGCTGAATAAAACTAGCAGTATGTGTTTATGTTTGCATTGCGTGTGTTTGACTAAACATCTCCTTAGGAAATACCTCACAACCCCATTGTCAACATTTTTGTTTCCTTATCTTTTAAGTTCATTTGCAGCACTTTAACATCAAAATTTTCTCAAGTATACAGAATAGGTGAGAGCTTCTGTTATGTGTAGTGAATTACACAGATTTTAGGGTAATTAAACAATACTACAAGTATATAAAAGGAAAATAATTATCATTTGTTTATGTCAGTGGAAATCTTTTATTCTTTTTTTTCCAATATATATACTAGGTAGAATGTATATATGCTGAGTATGAAACCCATGAATATCAATATACTAAATACAATATATTAAACAAAATATATGTTATCTGTATTTTGTTCAGGTTACTGCAGCTCTCTTTTCCCACTTCCCATCACCTTGGCTAGAACTGGACAAAAGGATCAGAAGTTCAGATTCTGCTTCTATTGCTGTGAAAGACATGGGAATAAAAACAATGAGCACTTCACAATGAAATGGAAGGCATGATTTTAAGGAAGCCATGCAGCAGTCTGTGGAAACAGCATTAAACAATTCAGGTTGTATGTGAAGGGGTTAGTAGCCCATTTGGCTTGCAGCTGCCCAAACTGTGCAACTGAGTCACGTGAGGGAAAGTGTAGAAGCCTTTATGGAAGACAATGTAAGAAGGGAGAGTCCGTAATGCAAAGGTGTAACTGAGGAATGGGAGCCTTAATGTAGGGCCTTTTGGCACATGGGACTTCAGACTGGCACCTTCCCTGGCAGTCCCGCAGCAGGCAGAGCTCTTTGTGCCTACTGCTTAGTTCATACGCAACACATCACTGGATCATAGCTGGTTTGGTCTCTCTTGTGCTTGTGCCAAAAAACAGTAGAGAAATACCTGTGCTACCCTGTGCACCTGTGAAAGTGCGAGGGAGGGGGGGAGGAATACAAAGTCAAGTGGACAAGGCTCACGGTATAGAAAACTAGACAGAACAGTCAGGACAAACCACACGTTGTGTGGATCTTACGGTCTCCCTCCTTCACAAAGAAGGCAGACATCAAAGTTGCAGAGCTAATGCAGCCCTACAAAACAGAGCTTCGTGTAGCATGTTTTTTATTACTTTGTTATTACTGCAAACAAAAATTACTGGTTCAAGTTCACACATTAATCTACTAACATAACTTTTTTTTTTCTATTAATTGCAAAAGAAACTTGTATCTGAATAGACAGAAGGTAGTCCTCAGTAAGTCACCACCAAAAATTGAATCTGCGTGAAATACTATGCAAAGTGATTATTTTGACTGTAAAAAACTTTCCTCAGATGGAATGGATTCATTCATTAGCATAATGCAGGGCCAGAGGATTCCAATCAATAATACTGAGTCCAGTTGGAAGCCAGTTAGTAGAGTTGTAACCCATGGTCAGGACTGGGGTCAATATTATTTAAGATTTTGATGAGGGCAGTGGACAATGGGAACAGTGCAGCCTCAGCAAGTTCACAGATAACATAGGACAGGGAGTACTATCTGAAACATCACAGGCACAGCGTTGTATTGCCATTCAAAGGGACACAGAAAGAGTGAAGAATTAGGATGAAAGGAATTTAATAAAGTTCAACAAGGGGAAACATCCTGTGGATTAGACTTTGTCCCTTTTGGAGCATCTGCCTCCCTGAGGGAGCAGTGCCTGACACCCTCGTAACATCGCCTGTGAGAGTCTGTGACCTCAGTGTTTTTCAGCGGTGTCTGTTCCTCCAGAGTTTGTCCAGAACTTCTGTGGACGCACACACAAGACATGCCGGCTCCTGTGGGATGTTCAGCTCGTTCTATTAGCTTTGGCAAAGGGGACAGCAGCAGCTCTGGGCTCTGTGCAATTGCAGCCCCTCCCAGTGCCTCTCTTCCCTCTGTCCAGCTGCCATGGGTTCCATAGGAGACTGTCCTGGGACCGTGAATACAAGAGTGCCTGGCACACTGGTAGCAGGGAAGACTCCCAACAAGTTCCCCTTCCTTCCCTGACCACCTCCTCCAGGTACCCTGTGCTGGCCTGGTGGAGTCTGGGGGAGGCTGTGGGGATTTGAGTGCAGCAGTTCTTCTCACCAGGCCCTCTGGCAGCTTACCAGAACCTGCCACATGCAACTCACACACCTCAGCCTGAGCACTGGGGAGGTGTGGAGGAGATCAAGCTTTCCTCCTGCTCTCCAAGGGGATGCAGAGAGAGGAGCACAGCCCGGTCCAGCCCCACATCTCTCTGTCCTGCCCCAGGGCTGTGGCTGCTTCCCAGCCTTCAAGGGGAGCCATCGAGAGGTTCTTCTTCTGCCTGCCCTCTCCCAAAGCCTGCTGATGCTTCCCTGACTTTTCCACTCTTGCACAAGGCAAGCTCTGTCACTTTGCATGTCTCTCTTGGCAGGACATGGCACCAGGCACTGAGGAAGCCACAGGAGAGAACAACTCTGCTGCAAGGGATGATACATGGGCCAGACACTGCAGGCAGGGTTGGTGTCAGTCTCCTCCTCTATGTGATATGATGAGAGGAAATGGCCTCAAGTAGTACTGGGGAGGTTTAGAGTGGAAATAAGAAAAAAATTTTTGCTGGAGGGGTTATCAAGCATTGGAACAGGCTGACCATGGAAGTGGTTAAGTCACTGTCCCTGAAGGTATTTAAAAGACCTACAGACATGGTGCTTAGGGACACGATTTCACAGAGGATTTGGTAATGTTAGGTTTACAGTTGGACTTGATAGTTTACAGATGGACTTAAGATCTTTTCCAATCGAAATGCTTCTGTGATTCTTTGATTCTATTACTCTGAAAGTCATTACAAGTACGGAGATTTTCAATGCTCTAGTTCCTGTTTCCTTCATTCTTGCTCACTTGCTTCCCACAGACAAACTTATGTTACCATGTCATTCTTTTTTGCTCCACTCTGCACCACATATACTGCTGGTTAGGAAATGAACATACTTCATCCCACATCTGGCAAACTGGTCCTTGAAAGCAGGCTTCAAGTGTTCAGTATCACCTCCACAAAGGGTGGAAGAGAATAGATTTGCTGCGAGGTTTTTAGGAAGGAAAGAACTTGGGTGGACGAACGGTTGACACTGGCTCTCTTCACCAGCATTGTACAACTTGAAAAAAATGACAAAATAATGCCAATGTGTCTCATCCCAAGAGTGGTACTGCACTGGGGTACCTGTTCAAAACACCTTAGTAATGGTGTAGTGAACAAATATCAAAATGAAAAATACCACCACACTTTTTACTTATAGAAATTTATTTTCATGGAAGTATTTCATGGAAGTTCCTTTTTGCCATACCTTTATTTTAAGAATTAAAAAAAGTGTTAGGATCTTCATGCCTAAAAAAGATAAAGAACTTTAGAATGAAAATAACATCTAGCAAAATAAAAGTGTGTGTGTGTTGTCATGGAAAAGAAGGGGTGGGCAGGGCTAGAGGAGGTAAACTCACCTTCCCTGGATACAAAAATCCTGATGGCTACTGAAATTTAAATTGACTTCAATGTGTTTCAGATCAGGCTACTCCTCAGGGTTTTGTTTAACCTCAGATTAATCTCACTATTTACTGTACACTCTTCAGGATGATTTGTCCAGACACAAGTTCCTAAAACAGAGACGGAAAAAAAAATCTGCTGGTTGCAGTTTAGGTGAAATGCCAATGATTGCATTGCTGGGGGACACCCTCTTAAATCTTCAGAATGTAAAATATAGAATTTCAATGCTCAAAAAAATAAGAAGACCTGCTATAAAAAGTTTCTAAAATACAGAAAACATTTCTCAATTATGGAAAGAACCACAGCAGGATTCTTATAGTCTCATAGATTTCACAAGTGATTTATTCATTACTGTTTCAGACAACAAAGGCCTGATTTACTTTTTGCAAAACAGGTTAATGTTGATAGATTTCAGGTAAGGTTTCTCTACCCCAGCTCTAATATGTGAAGAATACTCAGTGTTTTGCAATGGTAGGAAATGTTTGGACTGATGCAGTGTTCCGTGGGCATGCAAGGAGCCAAATAAACACACAAAACTTCAGAAAATGGTTAAAAATTTCTTAACAATTTTGGAAGAATGTTTGAATTTGAGATGGATGCTTCCTTTGGTTGGACTTTCAAAATCTTGCCTGCCTTTCAGGAGTGTAATGCCCTTCTAGGACCAGTTACACACTAGAAGAAAATGTATTTAGATTCACTGTTTTCTCCTCCTCTAAATTCCTCCAGGTGACAAATAGTGCTGAGTTTTTCAAGTCAGCACAGTTACAAATGTGTGACTGTAAAATGGAGATTAGGAGCCTGCGGGGCTGAACGTAGGGCTTTACCCTTCAGAGGGCTGAAGGAAGTGCGGCCGGTTACCCAGGAGAAGGCCTTGAACATAAAAACAAAAGAGGGTCTGAAGTGCAATTCCCCCTTTGGCCGTTAAATTTGACTCTTAAGGAAGCTACAAATTCATGCAAATATCAGGCTTATCCCACGTGAAAGAAAAAATATTATGCAAATACATAGGAAAATTAGGTACCCACTTCCTCTCAGGCAGCTTCCTCATCAGTGTTGAGACAGTGGGTACTCCAGACACAGCACAAGAATTTAGTATCTCACACATTTCATGCATACAGGAAAGCAAAACATTCTCTCAAAACAGGAAAGGAAAACTCAGGAAAACCCACTTGGAAAGTGTAACTGTTACCCTCAGCTTACTTCTATTTCACCTTTTGTATTTAGACGAGGATAAAGAGAGAATAACTGTTTTGTTGAAAAGTTTGCATAGCAAGGAGTGTACTATTAGTTACCTGTTGATCTCCACTTTAATATAAAGAAATTACAAACAGGAGTATGGATCTTTATAAAAGGACCAAACAGGAATGTGGAAGGAGACTTGGGCACTTCTGATGGATTAGTTTACTCATCCATGAGCAAAATGACTGAAGTGTGACAGAAGATCAGAAGCCATGTAGTGGTGAAACAGTGTTACAAATAACTTCCTTATTTGAACAGAGCTATTTTTTTATCTTCCCTTGGTTTTCAAAGTAGTATTCTATGAGGAATGTATGAAAGCAAAGTTCAGAGCAAGTATCTTTTGCATGTATAGGGATGTATAAGGCTCACTAGACATTGCAGAATGACGAAAATATGCATCCTGAAACAATCTGTTCTAGGACAGGGTTTTAAGCACCAGCATAACTTCAACAGTTCCCTAGTCACACACAGAAAAACATCAATAATAATAGAACACTGTGAACATGCATTTTTTCTAAAGTTCTTATTTAATTGGGATTCTTGGGAATCAAGATGTATGCCTCTGAGAAAAACACTACAAGTTTTTGTTCTAAGATTCTTCTCTATATTTTCAGCTTATGTAACACACCTGAATGTTGAAAGGAATTCAGTGTGCATAGAATTAGAGATATATATTTAATGGTGACTTCATGCACTATATTAAATATTTTGGTGCTTTCAGGGTTTAAGTAGAAACTTAATGGTATACTCAAAACGGATGTAAACTCTGAAATAACTACCATCAAAGTACTATAAATCCATTGTTATAGACTCACTGTTAAAGAAGATATTTGCATCTTCATGATATTTGAACAAATAAAATTTATTTAAATTGTTGTTCTAGTCTCATTTTTTCAAACTTAAAATCACTCTCCACTCTGTGTAGGCAGCTGAATGGTTGTCTTAATTTGATTCATCAGATTACTTGTTAATGCCTTGTTTACCTTTTTTCATAAACATGAAGATTTAATCTCTATCCAAACCTTAGGAGAGGACTTTTTATGAGAGAATTATGCAGGAATAAAGGAAGAATACAGTAAATATTTAAAAGTAAGTCATTACGGAAGGAAATGAAACAGGATATAATTTTCTCAAGTAATTCAAACTAATTAGATTTTGATCAGGACACTAGAGTGAATTTTCTGACCTACTGCAGAAATCTGAAATGCTGTAATACTGGTGATTTTTGCAACTTTTGCAGACATCTCCAAACACTGTCCCATCCATCACACTGAAGGGGACGTGGCATAGTACTGTCTAAAAGGGAAAACTGACATACATGGGATCACCAACTTATTTCTTTGAGTATGCTGAACTTCTTCAGGGAAGTGCCCTTGCTGGGTACTGGTTCTTAGGGCAGTGTGTCTTGGTCTGCACCTACTGTGTCTCTAACCAGCTTACAGCCTACAAAAACACTTCCACCACTCATGTGCTTGGGCCTCTTTCTCCATGTGTTTTCTCCAAGTTCTCCATGAGAAGTTTTCCTCATACAAATCAAACACTCCTCTCTGTTTTCCTGATGATCTAATCTATGCTGCACTGTTTTTTACCTTACTTCAGACTCTAAAAATACGTCTTCTTTTATCTCCAAAGGCTCTCCTGTGTTTCCATGTATGCTCCTGGCCAAGGCCGTCAGATACACAGAGCTTGTGTTAGTTTTTAGCAAATTTCACTTTTATTGTTTCCTCAACACTGTTCTCTTTCCTTAGCGTTTTTATCAGGCATACCAGTCTTGGGTGTCAAGTTCCATATTTTACTTTCTAGCAGTCCAGTTTCAGAAGTATTTTCTTTCTTTGAGATACTCCTGATTTATCCCAATGCTTTAAGGATGACTACAGTGTTTCTGGTGGGGTTTCTAAACACTGAGATGTATTCTTTACCAGAATTGTAGCTTAATTAAAGTCTGTCTGGGAAAAGATGGGGAATGTGGTAGCTTTGGGCCCAGAAGACTTTTCTGCTGTTGAGTTCAAGAACTAGATTTAATAACACCATCAGTTACTACCAGACCTTTGGGATTGTCCAGTCTGTGGCAGGTTGGTGTTACTGGCCTCGTTAGCACCTTTCTCAGCTCAAGAGAAAACGGTGATTGCCCTTGCTCATGTTAATAGTCAGCATTTTGGTGACATCAGAACCAAAAAAAAAAAACCTGGCTAGACAGGTGGCATTGTTATTTCACCTAGTAGGTTTGGGGAAAACACCATTTATCACCCCTCCTGTATCAAAGAGTCATTCATACTAATAACAAGGGAAAAAAAAAATAAAAATCACAAACACAACTAAAATTATTATTAGCTTAAAACCCCTGTGATTTTAGAAACATTTTCCCTTGGATTTACTTTCTAGAGTAATTTTAATCTATACTGAGGACAGATAGATAGATATTTTCAACTCTACTGAAGCATGCCAGAAATTCCCTCATTTACTCTAAATTGCATCTGACATTCTGATATCATCAGACTACTCCAGGCACTCTAGCTATTGAAATATTTCCTGAGGAAATACTACTTGACTTGTCAACACAATTACTGCCCTATTATAAGGCAAACAGATGCTTAGAAAAAGCATCACAACATTCTTGTTCTATTCAGGGGTTTTCTGTATAAACTTCTGTACTGATCTCATGGAGGAGCACTGATCACTAAAAACCATTCTTCACTGATGCTAGGAATCTATTGTCTCTCTCACAGCACCTCTCTTTCAGGACTTTCTTTCAAAAAGCTCAGTATGCTACCAAAAAAGTGGGGGAAAAACCCCCCAGGTGTTTATGGATTGCATTAATTCTTTCCCTCAAAGTACAAACCTTTACGATTTTCACATATATTAAAAGAAAGACAAAACCAAAGCAACAACAAACCAAACAAAACCAAAACCAAAACCAAAATAAAAAAAAACACACAATTTTTTTTCTTTAGAAAAAGAAAAACCAAAACCAGTTACACAAAAATATCAATCCTTCCTTCTTCATCATAGCCTGTTAGTCATTCCCTTGCCTCCATTTCTACTCTTACAACTGTCACAAATGCAAACATTGCCTCTGGCTAAAGATGCCTCTCATGAAAGCAAGCCTTTCAGCCTACAAACAGGTGGCATCATTTGTATGGAAACCTGCTACCAAAGTACTTGACTGTGATCAGTCCCTATAAATGGAACCATTAGGGATGAGATAGAATCTGAAGGAAAACATTCAAGATATTGCAGGCAGACCCTTCTCTAGTCGTCCTCCTGCTGTGACAAGATGTGAACAAACTTCTTTGGGCTCAAATGGACCTCCACCAACACCAGCTGAGCTCTGCAGAGACATTGTTTCTTCCCAATGTTGGCCAAAAAGAAAAAAAAAAAAAGTCTGGGTTGGGGTGCAGTTACAAAAATCTTTCTCAGGAAGCCCAAAACTACCCCTCAATACTTCAGGAGCTACTGAGCTTAGACACATAATATATATATTTTTATATATATATACTTATATGAAATATAAATATATATATAAAACAAAATACATATACATATATATATTTCCTTTCTGATTTTGTTTCAAATCTATTTCCTTTCCAGAATCACAGTAAAAAGTAAAACTCTTTTACGAACCACAGAGCCTACTTTGGCTGCACATAGGGAGAAGTGAAATGAGCTTATAAAGTCAGTGCAAACATGTGAGGAGCAAACCAAAAAATATTATCAGCTTACTTGAAAGGAGGTTCACTAAAAAGGGATGGAACTGTCTACCCAATGGCCTGGATATTTTCAGATTGAAAGCTGCAGTGATGCTAAATATGACAGCATAGCATGTTTCCAGGTGGAATATATTTTCGTTTTTACAGGGACTGCTGTGACAAAACTGGTAGGTACAAAATAGATATTTCTTGGTTTTACTGTGCTAACTATCACTAAATTTTGCCCTGCCACAAATTACTCCAAAGTCTTCTTTCAAGGTTCACTGCTTTCAGTTGTTTTTCACAATTCACAAAGAAGTTGCCAGACGAGGGAGATCCACTAGAATGTTATACCAACAGTATTACTGTATCAAGATATTTCTCCTTTTCTAGGAAGGAAAAACCTGGAATATCTCCCCTGTTTCCAAACACACATAGAAAAAGAGAAAACTGCAGCCCTAAGCACAGGGCTCAGGGTGATACAGTGAAGTTTTATTACCATGAGAACTGAGAAAGACTGGCTTCACTGATCCTTATCAGGCTCTAAGTGTGGATGGATGCACAATCCATAAATTTGGTTTTCAATACTTGGGACATTTTTAGCAAAATCACTGGTAAACAAGGCATCTCTCAGAAATAAAGCATCATCAGTTCTAGAAGGCAGTTGCTACATCAAACAAAAGGTGAAAGAAAAGCTCCATCCAAAAAAACTCAAAATCCCAGCAGAAATTCAACACAGAACCATAGAATGTCTGGAGTTGGAAGAGGCCTTAAAAATCATCTACTTCCAACCCCTGTGCCATGGATAGGGATACCTCCCACCAGACCAGGTTGTTCAATGCCCTGTCCAACCTGGTCTTGAGCACTTCCAGGGATGGGGCAACCACAGCCTCTCTGGGCAACCTGCTCCAGTGCCTCATCACCCTCACAGTAAAGAATTTTTAATTTAACAGCTTTTTAATTAGGAGACAGATCAAAGGAATGCTTCTCTCCAAAAACAGTATCCTCCAGCAAGGGCACCAGCTCTTCCTGACTAGCTTTTGCGAGGACACAGACACATCAAAAAAGACAGACGGCACAGCAAAAAAAAAGGCTCCTCATACCAGTTAGGGCATCAGTCAATCAGCCATCTGGAAAAGATCAAGTCTGCATCTCTCCCCACACCAACCTTTATCCTCAGAATAAGCAGCACAGATAAATCTTACTTCTTATTGGTATAAAGAGTGGATCAAACAGCCTCTCAGTGAGCAGGAACCCATTTTAGCCAGCAAGCAACCACTTGGATTAACTTCAATCTAACCTCATCCCTCATAGAAAACATAGAAACTTCAATCTAACCCCATCCCTCATAGAAACATAGAATGGTCCAGAAATGCTGGACAGAGAGAGAGGCACATGCATCCTTGTCTCCTCCCCTCCCACAGAGTAAGCCCATTTGCAACACCTGGACCAATTAAACACTCTTGGACAAGGCCCGTTTATCACTCTGAGCAGAGAGAGGATGCACCTGGCCTCAGTGTGTTCTGGGCCAATAGGCATATTTCCCTACCTCTTGCATGACAAACTGTTAGGCTGGAAAAAATAGCTCACAGTCAGGTTTCTTTTCTCGTGGTGTGCTGTGCTCTGCACAGCATCAAGGGTTACGCTGCTAAATGGTCCATTGGTAACTGTCACTATGGATAGCTGCTACGTCTGGATGAGAAAAAGCTGCCTCCATTTGATGAAACTTGTCCCTCGAGAGTCGGAGTCAACTAGATTTCAAACTTACTGACATCGTTCCCTCAACACACCACTGCTTCCACACGCACACAGCTTTGCAGAAGGCATGTTCAGTAGTTCTGGGTTCACTCATGCCTTACTGGATTTTCATTCCCTGTACTTCTGTGCATATAAATACCTTCAGGCCAGATCTTTGATGCACCCACTGGATGAAGATCGTCACACAGTTGTCACCCAAGGCAGCATGAGATTCCTTACCAACTGCACATGGTAACTGAGGGAGGAATGGTTACTCAAAGTCTCCCTAGATGACCATTTCAGTTCTGTGGTGTCCTGCTGCGTTCATGTCCAGAACTATTCAGAGTAGTGCTCTACCTCTTGATACTTATTTTCAATAAATGATCATTCTCAGAAAGTGGCAATATGCTCCACTCATTCAAATCCCATTATCTGATCTGCAAAAATAATCCTTACTTAAACATCCTGCTTACTTTACTGACTTTTGAGCAGAACACTGTGGAATTCATATGTATTCTTTGAAATACAGCAGTAAAATCTACCACTTTATGTCAAAGATGATCACATTAATGTTTCTTCCTTTACTTAATATTCGTCATATTTCAGAAACTGAGCAACTTAATCTGGTGGAAGGGTGGTTGGAACTAGATGGTCTTTAGGGTCCCTTCCAACCCAAACCTTTCTGTGATTCTATGATATTGAAGATTTTCACCTTCAAAAAATTCAGTTTAATTTTTTTTTTCCTAGAGTGAACTTCTTGATTCAAGTTACTAAATTTGGTCTGAGTTTCCCAGAGTAGGAACCTACCCATAAACAAATGCTGAGTACATTTACTATCTTCCTTTTCTGTAGTCTTTTCAGAAGAAAAAAAAAAAACCTAAAAAGATTTTTTTCAGTTTAAGTTTTTCTCTAACATATTTTGCAAGAATTTTGGTGGGGGGAGATTATAGCATAGATTTCTAACCTCATGTTTTGAGTCTGGACTAAGAAATTAAATTTTCAGGCAACCGTACAAAAAAAGAAATTAAGAAATCTAGTTTGTAAGGTATATGTAGCCATTGTTTTAAACTGAGTCAATTTTGATATCACCTCAGAATTTTTTGAAGCAGAATTACACACTTGGTGTACAGCAGCAGCACAGTTTTAGATCTAGCATCCCATGGATGCTCTCAGTCACGGCGGCTTCAGCTAAAAGACAGCTTCTATATGTTCTAGAGGCTGTGGTCCTGAAAGTTTTGTGGTTTTCTCCTCTTTGACTTTTTTGTTCTTCCCCCCCCCCCTCCCCCCGCTCACCTACTTCATTATTTCATCCAATCAGGGATGGGAGGGGGGAAGTAGGAGGAAGACTATCCAAAAGGGTAAGAATAGGTTGTGGCTGATATATTTAATGATGATTCCTTACTCATTTTACTGAATCTTCTGTTTAAGATAAGGACTTATGATGTTGAGATATTTAAGCAATTGTATGTCTGTTTCCTTGATACATACCCTACTCTAACACTTCCTGAATATGTTTTCTCTAGTTATCCCCAGTCACAATCGTGTTTCCCATCAGTTTCAACTTTACCCCTGACCTAGGCATTGCCTCAGGGATTTACATGGCTGGAATTACATACCACAGTGCCTGAAGTCCTGCTTCTCCACCAAAGCTTTTACCACCTCACATTTTACCCCTACTCAGTGTCAGTGCTGAAAGATTCCTTCTGCTGCCTGTTTCTGTTTCGAAACGAAGAGCAGTTGTTGGAAATACTGCCAGATATTTTGTCCATTCAGGATACCTGGCAATCCATACCTGTTCGCAGGAACGCTATCCCAAAGCAAATTAGGACAAAGCTGGAAGAATTACAGGGTAGTCCTAGCTGGTCAACCAGTACATTGCAACATCAGCTTGTTGCACACTGAGTGATAGTGGAACTGGACAAACTACCTGTATCCTACCTCCTGTACCCCGTTAATTTAGATTCTAATACACGTTAATTTTCCATTAGTTGCTCTGGTACCTGTTACAAATGAAAGGCTCATGGCACTCTGCCTATCACAGAATTGTAGTATGGCTTGGACTGGAGGAGACTCTAAAGATCATTTAGATCTAAACCCCTTCCATGGACAGGGACACCTTTCACTAGACTAGTTTGCCCAGAGATCCATCCAGCCTGGCCTGGAACACTTCCAGGGGTGGGGCATCCACAACTTCTTCGGTGCCTCACCATCCTAACGATAAAGAATTTCTTCCTAATATCTAATCTAAACCTACTCCCTTTCAGTTTTAAACCACTTCCCCTTGTCCTGTCACTGTACCCTTGTAAAATGTCTCTCTCGCTTTTTTGTGTAGGTTCCCTTCAGGTACTGGAAGGCAGCATTTAGATCATAGTGATCATTCTCTCTTCCAGGCTGAACAAAACCAATTCTCTCAGCCTTTCCTCACAGAAAAGGTGCTCCATCCCTCTAATCAAACTAGTAGCCCTCCTCTGGACTCACTCCCACAGGTCAATGTCCTTCCTGTGCTGAGTATGCCAGACCTGGATGACTCTGGGGGTGTTCCTGGTGGGCTCTCACCAGAGCAGAGGGGCAGAATCCCCTCCCTCGCCCTGCTGCCCACACTGCTTTGGATGCAGCCCAGGACACAATTGGCTTTCTGGGCTGTGAGTGCCCATTGCTGGGTCATGTCCAGCCTCTCACCCACCAGCACCCCCGGGTCCCTCTCAGCAGGGCTGCTCTCCATCTGTTCATCCCCAGCCTGTGCTGACACTGGGGGTTGCCCTGACCCAGGTGCAGCACCTTAGAGTAGTCTTGTTGAGCCTCATGAGATTCCCATGGGGCCCATTTCTCGAGCTTGTCCAGGTCCCTCTGGATGGCATCCCATCCTTCAGGTGTGTCAGCTCAACTGCACTGCTCAGCTTGGTGTCCTCTGCAAATTTGCTGAGGGTGCACTGAATCCTTTCATATATGTCAGTAACGAAGATATTAAATAACACTGGTCCAAATAAGGATATACTGAAGTTTCTTTAGAACATTAGAATCCCCGTGAGTCTCAAATATATTTTTACCTTTCCTTTCATTTTTAGAAGAGCTGCTTTTAAAGAAGTGGCCACTTAAGAATCATTATATGTGTAGGTACAGGAAGTTACAGTCTAATTTTAACTTTGGGATGTAAAGAAAAACTACTAAATTGTGTTTTGTTTCTTCAAGGCAGGTGATATTTTCGTGTCAAACACGATATATATTTATCAGTTGTCCTCTCCTACAGCAAATCCTGGAATTGTTTCCTTTTAGCACAGGCTCCTTCATACTTCTTGCACTTACAATGCTGTTGTTTTCCCATCACCCCAACAAGCAAGGCAGAATTCAGTGACAAAAGGTTTTCTTCTGCTTAATTATATGCCAACACATTACCCTGTGTCACGAAATTAAGAGCTAGACAATATTAACAATGTAACCTTGCTGCTGGAACCGTAAATTAAAGGAGAAAAATGCAAATAGAAACCAAGAACTTTTTTTTTACCATGCCTCAAACAAATATCTAGAATTATGCATTGTAATTTGCTCTACCACAAAAAAGAATAAGGAAGGATACTGCAAAGCCCAAAGCTTCTTTTTCTCACAAGAGTGGTCAAAGTGCTTAAATCTAACTGCAGAAATTAAAAATGTTTGTTGGTAAAAGTGGTGCAGACATTAAGAATGTTTTTCTGTAAAAGCATTTCCAGAAATGCCAGCGGACACATAAAGTGAGCTGCCTTCTCCTCCTCGCCTGCAATTTTCTTCTTTCATCAAATGCAAACAAAACTACTGTTAAGCTGGACTACAAAACTGCTAAAATGCCTTTTTATTTTTTATTAAATTTTATATTCAGAACCTGATTCTGTAAATCCTTGCAAGGTGAGAAATTTTCCTTCATATGACTGAATCTTACTACTGACACTCACAAACATCTGCAAGTTCGTCTTCAGCTCTTTAACAGATACCTTGAACGGTACAAGTACTCCTGTCCCAGCTGAGCAATTCACTTGAGCATGTTTGTAAATTTAAGTAAAAAAGAAGTAGTTTTAAACAGCTCATTGGAATGATTTTTCTGTAAGTATTACTCACATTCAAAGACAAGTCTTGTATTCCTTGTAATTATCATACAAACCCAGATAAGTTCTCATTTTCAGTTGTGCTATTTTGGAGCTAAACACATGCAACTGAAAGCAGATTCTGGAACAGTCTGTCTAATGTGTACACAACAGATCTTGAGGCACTGATCCAAAAGTCTATAAAGCCAGAAAAATGATGACACTACCTAGAATCTTCAGTGAATTTAGACGCAAACAAAATCTCTTATAGTCACGGTATTCAAAACAGCAACGGCTGTTTTCTGCTAAATGCTGCATATTGAAAAAGGATTAGGGAGGAAAAAAGAAGTGCCATTTGCAAAAAAAATCAAACAAAAAAAACCAAAACAAAAACACATAAACCTTACGGTTGTGAGACCATTCTTCTGAACACAACATACATTTCAGAAGTGATTTCTCCCAATTCCAATGCCTCTGGCATAAAATATAGTAAAGAAAGGATGGGAGACTAATGAAATGATTCTACATTTGTTTTTTGGTCATTGTTATCTTCAAAGGTGCTTAAGACCAGTTTATAATTTCACTATCAGTCTTCTAATCTGTTATTTTGTGCTCAACATAAACCACTAGCTATTTCTAAAAGTAAATTTCAGGTTTTGTCTTCCAGTGACTTCGGATCTAATTCTTCTCTTTTATCATAATTGCAACACTGTGCAAAAGGGAAAGCAACAGTGTTCACCTCTGTTTTGACAAAATGTTAATATTTTTTAACAGAAGTAAAATCAGAACATGTCAACTCTATTTCTCTTGATATTTTACATTATCTCAAGTGAGTGTGAAACTTTTAATCTGCCATTTTTAAGCATCACAGCTGATTTCAAACCTTTTAGTTAAAACGTACATGCACATAACTATAACCTTTCTCCCCCACGGGATAACTGTCACAATATAAACAGCATTCAAACTTCCTTATTTGTCTGTTTGTCTCTCAATGCTGAACTGAGGGATGAAGAAAAAAAAAGAAGTCACAGTTCCTCTAAGTTGACTGCTTTAATTTACCCTACACTTCTACTCCAAGTCTGCAAAATTGCACAGTTTTACATGCTGATAGTAGTTCTATACTGGATGCTTGTTTCCTTGAATTATTCTGTGGATTTAACCTAAGGGCTCAGGAGATCTAAGCTCCTGTAGACAAAAAGAGCACGAAAGAAACCTAACAGAAAAGAACGTAAAAAGAATTATAAGATGTTAATACCCTTAAGGAGAATAATTTCGTTTTAAAATTGTTTTAAATAAGTACTTTATCATGTAACCTGGGTAGACTGGGACTCCACTTACCACTTTTCTACTGGATTGTTTCACTTAAAAAAAGTATTGGTCACTTTTGTCTGAAATAACATCACTTCAAACTAATCTAGCTAACTACAACATTAAGTTTTATGCAGTACAGTGCTACCAAAGGTAACTGAATAATGCTGGCAAAACACATTAAACAAAGAAAAATGACTTGCAGAATCAACTCCTTTCAGCACTTCTAGTAATACACTAACTACAGTTGTTTTCTGGGAAGCAGAAGAGGGAAGTTTGATAAGAAAAACCCCGCGTTTTTAAAGACATTTTGTCAGGCATAAAAGCTTTGACAGGTTATACACCATTCAGACACAAGTCCTACTTTGGTGTACACTTGTCTTTGTTTAAAACCTGCCACCACAAAAACGCATTGAGATGCAATGAAATCAATTTTGTTTTTGGTTTTGTTTTTTTGTTGTTGTTGTTGTTTGTTTGTTTGTTTGTTTTTCACCTAAGTTTTAGATTTAA